>NCVS01002060.1:0-21960 GCA_003055095.1 Goniozus legneri | reverse complement strand
CTTCTCATCAGCATTGATATTATACCTCGTAAGTCGTTCAAAGAACGATTATCTCGTACTTTCGGAACGCCCCCGGGGGTCTTATTAATTTCATCGCTATCGCGATCTAGCTCTTGGATTAATTTCAGCTCCGATATCCGGTAGAGATTCGCGCCGGCGTAATCGCGAACGACGATGATATAATAATAAAAAGTTAACACCGCGATGAACAATACGGCGAGTTGTAAATTACGCGGGTGGGACGCGAGTGTTTTATGCGACCGCCGTGCGGGCCAGCCGGCCGCATTCGTATTCGCGAATTGCGCGATACGTTCCGGAGCGGGTTACGCGAATCGATTTATATCGGCGCGTATTGGTCGATTGTGCGCTCCGGTGCAATTCTCATGAAAAATTACCCGCTGGTATATATACTCGCGCGCGATATACAGAGTGGCCCGAAAATTGCCTCGAGCATCTCGTTGAATAAAGATCGTAAAATTTTCAACCGACGGATTTGTTTCTCTAATTATGTAAACGTTGTTCGTGCATTATCGATACTCTTCGATACTCAATGAGAAATAAAAAAAATGACAGATAATGCAAATTTATTATGTATAATCACATATGTTGATTAAAGAAGATTACAAAGTTTGAATAAATGATTCTCCATTATATTCATATTATTTTGTCTGCTCCACGGTTTTCGAAATATTGAGATTTCACGATAGCCAATGAAACAATTGGAACATCACCAAATGCGCTGTTTGGCTTTCGGAAAATCTCGATAACTCGAAAATGGTGCGTCTAAAGTAAACACTATAAAAAATGTTCATTGTACTTCAAGATTTGCCCGTTACTCGCACAGCTGCTAATTCCAAGACACCCGATATACTATTCTTATATGTATTATCAAGACCGTACACTCTACGCAGCGATTCTCTCGAAATCTGGCCGCCATTCGTCAAAAAATGCCGTCGTGAGTGAATCGCTCGTCCGTCAGAGTAACTCCTCTCCTCTCCGTCCCTCCACCGGTTTTAAATATAGCAACGGCCGCTCGAATCCGAGCGTGCATTCCCTCCGCCGACGCGTTCAAATGGATCGTTTAATAATCTATCGCATAAATCATCCAGTTCTCGCGCAACCCGCGGAATTTTATCGACAGTCCGTGACGGGGGAAAAAATTTTCTGCCGATATCGAGCTCTAGGCCGATTTCGGAGAACGCCGACTGGAGTATTCTTCATTTTTTTTGCGCCTCTCGGCGGGGAGAAAAAATTTCTCAATTACGCGAGAGGACGTTAATGAATCGCTCGACGTATTTTCGCCCCTCGACGTTGAGAAATCGCAAAACAATTTTGACTGTAGACCGAGGAGGACCGTCGTTATACAGGGTGTACCGGAGCGAACGAAAGAATTTCGGGTGATAGACGATTCTATCTGGAACACATCCGCGTCGACATTTACAACCAATGAATATATTTTTCTCTCACATAAAAATATTTTAATTTAGTTTAATTGAATTCGTACGATAAAATTCAACCGAACCACCTGACGGAATAAAAAATTGTCTTCGATCGAGCAACGACAAAAATGCTCATAAATCGAAAACCATGCGTCGGATTTCCCGACGATGAAAAAATATCATAGAGTGATTCCGTAATGTCTTGTGTACTATGCGTAAAGAAGATGTTGAATTTACGACGACCTTGACGCTTTCGAAGATGCGTCTCTTCATATCCCGAGATATTTTCTCCGGGGCAATTCCAATTCGAGCGGGAGTCTTCTCTCGCGTCTTCCTGTTCGCGAAGAGCGTAGCTTAAGATCCTCCCCAGCGATTTATTTCAAACGTCGACGGAGATATTACAAGATATGGGGATGGAGTTTGCATTTTAAAATCGCGTGAGCCTCTACCCGATAGATTAATCTCGACGTGGCGTTGGTGCCGCCGACAGGCGAAATTTCGCCGGATGGCTCCTCGTCGTTTCCTCCCTCTCTCGAAATGTATTAAGGATTCCTCTGACGTCACCGGAAGTCCTGCACCGAGTTCTGCACTCTGCTACACGATTATACAATACGCCTCAAAAGTTTCGGATCGTACGATCTCGAGCGAAGAAAAAAATAATAATCGGTCTGTTTTGACTCGGAACCGCGACCCTCTTTGTTTTTCGAGGCCGAGTTTAATAATTCTCGCATAGAAAGTTGTAATTAGTTTGAGATAGGCTCGAAATAGCGGTCCTCGTTTGGTTTGTCCGATTACGAACTTCGGAGGCGGTAGCGTCGTCTCCCTCCAACTATTTCGTCGCAACGCACGATTCTCATAAGCTCTATAATTGAAGTAGCTCTCAACCGAGTGAATTCTCATCCGAAGTAGGTCTACAATGAACATTATAAACCCATCTTTGGGCAATCTTCTCTAAGAATCTCGTCGTTGAATTTCTTCAAAATGTCATAAATTCGAGTATATTCGTTCGTCCCCGGAGTTCTCGGATGGCCGTTCGATAAATTTTCCGCGATCCCGAATTCCGCTCCAAATGGATCTTCTCGATTTCGCGGTGAGCTCGGAATGGCCGCTCGTTCCGGAACTCTTGGGACGAGCTGTATATGAATATATATACAATATATTCCGAGCCGAAGGCGAACTATAATGCCCGCGGTACATACGTTTCGTAGCGGTGAGAGTCTTCCTGGACAATTTGCCACCGAGCCACGTTCCCGTGTACATCGAGGACGTCGATTAATCGTCGTCGTTCTCCGCCGTTATACCGACGATTTATCCTGGCTTCGTCCTCTGTTGTCTGGTTAATAGAATTCCTCGTTTTTGCGCCAACTTGACCGTCAAGAGTGACTCGCTTACGGGAATATTGTTCGCTTCGGCAGTGATATACTCGATTTTTTTTTCGATTACAATACAGTCGTTTGATAATTCGGTATAGGTAATATCGTATCTACAAGGAGAGAAAATTTTAGTGAAAATTACTATGGTAACATTTATTATTGTAACATTTATTTCAAAATTTACTGTTTATTATCATTATTATCATGACACTAACGATAACAACATCGTAATAATTCTAATACGTATGTATACAGTTAATTTAACGAAAATGAAAGCCTGGTCCTATACGTTATTACGATAAGTAACTTACAGTAATTTTTACTATAATTTTCTTTTCGTGTAATATAAACGATTTTTGAATTAAGCAATTCTGCATCTAATCAATGAATCTGGCTATCAATACTAACTTACGCATAAAGATGTCTTGAGAGGAAATTAGCATTGGAATTAAATATTATTAGTTGGAGATTCGAATATAAATCGATTCCTGCATCGATTATCAGCGATACGAAAACCTAAAGTCGATGGTTATAGTTGACTATAATCTTCGTGATAAAAGCGAGTAAATTGACATAAAACTTGAACCCAGTTCTGAAAGAGGAAGGAACGTTCGGGAAATCATTGAAAAATGATTTACCCCGACGTAAGTCGAGCGGATTAAATAAAAATGCGATTCGTAACGTCGGTTCTGATGGACCACTTTACGGGCGAGCGTGAAGGAGGGCCGGTAAAAGTACGGAAAAACTGTTATAAGAGCGTTAAATGTTATATGCGACTGAGAGTGATCTCGCGACGCGAGAATCGCGAATAGCTAGTACTCGGGACGAACGTTAAAGCGAGCGATCGCGCATCGTCGGCTCTGAGAAGCCCCGGCGCACGACCATCCGGCGTATTAACGATTCCGTTCTACGCGATCCCCACTCGATCCTCCCTCGGCAAAGTTCACGGCTGCACCTTCAAGATTTCTCTCCCCCGGGCTCGACAAGTTACGCTCGCCTCGTATAACTCGGATTTCGATTTCGCTATGGCGCAACGACGACTTTTCTCGCCCTTCAAAAACTCCGAATTCTCTGATAAATCCACTTCTTCGATCCATCGAGTTTATTCTTTTCCGTTCGGGTTCGAGGTTCGGTTGACAAATCAGTTTTGCTTCCGGACGTCATCGCATTATCCCGATTGCGAGAGAGATCGGATCTGTAGAGGGTCCGGTGGATCGATATTCCTCGTCGAGACGAATATTTCGGGATAAATCTCGAGTGCGTTTGATTTGAGTGTTGCTCTGGAATTCGGTTCACGACTTCGCGCAGTCGACGCTATCCCTCGACGCGGCGAGGATCGGACAATCGAAACGATATTGTTCCCCCTGGTATTGCTGTATGTATACGCTTGTTAATAATATCTGGACTTGCTCGTTACCAAGATATTCATTGTACATAGCACTGTACAACGAATAATGGGAATTTAAAGATAACGAATAGCGAAACTCTACGACGGCAATTATTACGCGCGGTTGGATATTTTGTTTGAAATATTCAGCTCGAAATATTTCATTTAATGGAAATATTTTCAAGGCGGACAGGTTTCACATTGCGAAATTAAAAGAACGATGCACATTAGGTGTCGTAAAAAATACATGTATTTAAAAATTTGTATTGTTCAACTTAGTTGTGTTATTACATATTAATTCGCGTTTATCTTACTATTTTCGTTTTATATTCGTAACACAGTTGATCGCTCCGATGATATCGCGAAAAGGTGTTTACGATTTGCTGAAAAATGAGCGGACTATAAAAAGTTTCATTGTGTTTTATTGAACGTGCAAAATATATAAAAAAATTGTTATAGGTATTTCACAGGTGAGGTGTCTATCGATCCGGAGAATCTGACAACGAGGCATCGGGTGTCGTAGCGAATATTATTCCATTCCTCGCACACAACGGGGTAACACGGAGGGGAAGGAGAACGTTGTATAACGATTCGCGCCTGGAATGGCAAGCGCTCACGCGACCGCTTATGTAACGCAACCCGATAGGAGGTATATACCAACGACGAGCCGAATAATTCGTGCGTTTTCCGGTTCGATTGGAAAACCGAGATCGGCGACACGCGACGAGTGGAAATTTTCATTCGGACCGAATAAATATTAGTCTTGCGAGTGGAAAAATGGGTATCGAACGAACGGTCGTTCGAACCGGTCGACCCTCGTTTCGCTATTTTTGGTATTACAATTCGAGAATTAAGATTTATTAGGTTCGAGCGAAATTCGATGAAAGTTCTTCGTTCCTGGCGCTTCTCAATTGGAATATCCAAGTTTATATCGGTTCGGTGTCATTGATCCAATAGTGTACGTGTACACCAATCCTGAATTTGAGATAGAATAATATCGAGATCGCTACTTAATTAAACATGTATTTTCTCTTACCCTGGTTGATTCACAGTTAACATTCCGACTGGGTTTATCGTGGGGAATTGCATTTATCGTGTTCTATACGAATTATCCACGGACGATCGTTCGGTCCTTTTTTCTCGACGAGGCTGCGTTTAACGCTCCAATTAATTTTTCAACACTCGGCGAATACCGCGTTGGATAATTTCGATGTTTGTGGGAAAATTAACGGCTCGGGTTAACGCGATTTCGGACTGAAAATTATAATCGAATCGCTCGCGAGTTCAGCCAATTCGATCTTCCTCGTTGACGGAATTTTTTTCCTCGATTCCATCTCACGATATCAACCGAATGCGCAGGAATCGAAGAAAAATAAGAAATACGATACACTGCCTTCGTATTCTTTTTTTTTTTCGATCAACGATACGGATTGCATTCGCGTAATGAAATTTCACGAAAATATGTTGCGGTCTTCGCCATCCGATACTTCTTATACACGGTTTGTATACAGGGTGGCTCGGTACATTTCTCGAGCAATGTACCGATCTTGCGCCAATCTTATTCTATTACAAAACTATGCGAACTTGGTCGAAATCCTGAATTTTTAAAATAAGTAAAAGTAAGTAAGTAAGTAATAAGTAGTTATTATCGAATAAGATTAAAAATATAAAATACATTTCACGCTAGACATATTTATTATAAAGCACTAAACAAAAAATGTAGAACTCACTTTTGGTGAAATATAAAAAAAAAATTAAATTTCATGTGTGCACTACATTAGTGCTTTAAAAATACGTCCTTCTCAGGACTGAGACTTTTAAATCGGTTCTTTTTAGAGCCACTAAATAGAATATTAATTTCTTAAAAAATATTTTGCACGTTTCACTTTCCCTTCTGTCCATAAATGATGGTGTAAAATAATAAAAAAATTTTAGAATAAAAAATAATACATTAAAAGAACAATTTTTCAATGCGTTCTTCCATTCCGTCACATAATTTAAATAAAAAAAATGTTCATAGCTGAAAGGGGCGAGCCCCGCGCGATATGAGCCGGCACTGGCGCATCCGCCCACTTCGCTATCATAAATCAATTCGTTGATCAAAATCGATCATCGAAATGAAATAAAATTTAAAACTAAAATAATAAAGAGAGCGCGGGCCCCTAGCGATATGTGCCGATACTGACACGCTGCCGCATTCGCTCCGTGATTAGCTGATTTCGCGAAACTTTGAACTTGAATATTTCAAAAACTATTGATCAGAGCCAAAAAATGAATAGGATCATTTCGGCTTAGAATTTCGAGCTCTATCCACTACCGGAATATTGCATGCGATTGCGTTTACTATGTATTATAGGGGATGAAGGAAACAAAATTTTTCGGGAAAGAAAATATAATATACGAACCACGTCGTAGCTAAAATCTAAGTGCCTAGCTCTTTATCGGCCCTAGAGAAATCGGTATCAACGGAAAATTTCTTTTTATCTTCCATTGGAGGAAAGTACGATACTTCCGAGACACTCAGTATAGACTCACGTAGTAGCATGAAAGCAAATGGACGCGCATGTATAGAGACGCGGTGTTGTACGTATTCGCGAGTCTTCGGGTTTCTTTTCGACGTCGAGAGCCACAATTGGCGCCATCGTATTCGAACTCTGCCTTTTGCCTGGATGGAAAGAGAGAGTGAGTGAGTGAGAGAGAGAGAGAGAGAGAGAGAGCTTTCTCGTTATCGGGTGAGGCATTCTCAATTGCGGACGGCCATTCACGAATTTTCGAGAATGCCGGCTGCGCACCTTGTACGTCCCGAGTACCCTCGCCACGATAATTAACTACGGATGAAAAATATTCTCTCATCCGAATTTTCGTTGGGAAATTCCAAGAAAAATACCATGAAATTCATTGGAATTCGGGCGGTTTTTAGCGCAAACAGAGTATAGTTTCGGCTTTTGTTTTTGGCGAAAATCAAGAGTCGAAAAAACTAGAAATCGAGGGGGAATTCGATTTCTGTTGACGAGGGAACCGTCAGTTACCATTGTATGAAAGAGAAAGAGAGAGAGAGGAGAGAGAGTGTTTACAGTAATTTCGAACTTTGAGCTCGGAACAGATTGGCGGATACGCGAATCCCGAAACGAGCTACAGTTCGTCGCCAGAATAAATCGCGGGTAGCTCAGTGTTTATAACACGGAACGGATTGAAAATTAAAACGGTGGAACCTAAAAGAAAAGCCCGTTCGGTAAGATTGGATTCTCGGGAAATCCAGTGCTTTACGCTCGCGAATTGCTAATTCCCTTCCTCCCCCTTCCCTCTCTCCCCTCCCCCTGTTCGCTCTCCTCTCGGGAAAAGCGCAATCCGGAATTGGCCAACCCGTTCTTTCATCTCGATAAAGGTATACAAGAAAAAAAAACCGCCCACGAGATGTTTCATTTTCAATTAACTTTATTACCGAATCGAGCTTCCCGTATTTTACGTAGAGAAACGCTTTGTCGTGGTATATCGACTCTCGCGACGGGACAGCACCAGAAAAGGATCATAATAAAAATGAATAGCTTTGGTCGGTACGAATCCGCAACCGATCGCATGAAATGTAAACGGTTGTTCAAGTCGAACGAGATTCGTTTCAATTTTGCCTCTTTCATCTCCGCTGTTTGTACGCATCGGATAGAGTAATATACTGGGTATCTAAATATTTTTTCAAAATCTCCACAGATCTTTCGATTAACGAAGAGTAAAGAAAATTTTATTCATTTCCCTTTTCTATTGACTCTTTAATATTTTACTCAAAAAGCCACAGTTTTCTCTAAACATACGAACCAATGATCATTGGGGCGTTACAGAGAAACTCGTCATACGTAACTAATATGGTAGTCAAACTCAATTACAGAAGTATAAGTATATTTTCTACACCAATAAGAAATGAAAATATTTGATATGAAATAGAAAATACCGATAAATCGAAAAGACGAGTACATTACAAATTAAAAAAAAAAAAAATGATAAATTGAGAATTTCACGATTTACAGTCGGGAGTATGTATTAGTTAGGACACCCTATACGTATGTATGAAGAGCCGAAACTGCGAGTCTCGCGAATCAATACAGGGAACATCGTTTACGATCGGAGGATAAATTTTTCGCGCTCTTCTCCTAGTTTCCCTCGTACTTCTCGCGAAAGGATACAACGCTCGTAATGGGATGTGTTCCAAAGATAAGACGCTCGATTTATGCGCATTGACGTAGTTCTCCTCTCTCTCTCCTCTCTCTCTCTCTCTCTCTCCCACTCTCCACCATACCGTCGGAGTTTATTCGGACAGAAAGCCGCGATAATCGAGCTTCAAGGCGCTTGTTCGCTCGTATCAGTGTTCATAGCAAATTGCTCGATGATTCTCCCTGGCTGTTTACAATGTAAAAAAGAATCCCGTGGATGATAATTATTCTCAACGAAATCTAAATGTACACAGTGTCCCAGGCAACTGGAATTTTTCAGAATAAACGGATGAATCCCGGTATTATAAATAAAAAGTATTCAACCACTTTGACTACTCGTGCAAAGTTTTTGTACAGTACTCATTTTCGGATAACGAATGAAAGCTGATTTGGATATAATTAGGCATATTTATTGACTGGACCAAAAGTGACTAACTTACTAAAAATAACAAATTTAAAGAAAACAAAAAAAACCCCTTTTGTTCGGAATTATAGCAATCTATGGAAAAGGGAACGATTATTTTGAAGCACCACGTATTTCGAATCAATTGCCGGTGTTAACCGAGCTATATTCGGAATTAATCAAGTGTCCAATTGCAGGCATGCGTTGGGGGAAGAAATTGATAATCGAGCGGACGTCGAGTACGGTGGTTTGGGACTCGAATTAAAACCGATTGTCTTTTTGTCGTCGCTTGTCCCAGGCTTGATATATTTTCTCTCTCTCTCTCTCCTATTATTTCAGATTTATTGTGCTCAAAATTGAAAGCCAGGCGCACGGGGTCATTTCCTTTGACAAGACCCCAGTTCGCATCGCGACGAAGGCAGACCTAGAAATTTATTCTTTTTTAACTCGAAAGTGACCATGGGATCGATATTGCAGCGAGATGCGAATATCCGAGTGAATTCACGACAACCCTTGGTTTATCGAGGTACCGGCGTTATAATTAGAAACGTGGATATCGCGCAGTTTCCCGTCGCGTTAATTTCCCGAGGCTCGTGGTCCGTTGATTTTAACTGAGCTGGAACAGATAAGACGCGAGTTTGGACGAGCACTCACGAAGACCATATACATATTTCGTATCGAGTTTCTAATTCCTCCCACTCTTATATTATTGAAAATTTCAACCGCGATATCTACATTATCAAAAATTCCAGCTAACAAAATAGAATAAAATTAGAAACTCGGAGGTAAAATTCGATAACCGATTCCGATTTTCCTGATAACCGAACTAACATAAAACGCTTTTGATTTAAAGCTTTTTTAGCTTTCGATGCCAAAGTAGAATCGAGAGGCTTGTTAAGAATAGCCGCGATCCGGCGTATCTACGCGATAGCGTCGAGTCCAGGGGTTAAGGAGTAATCCAATTGGGGAAATCGAGCGGGACCAATGAGGCTATTAATAGGGAACGAGGAGCGCGAAACCGAACCCCCGGAGTGGCCCGCGGGCTGGATAGCGTATCCATAGAGTCCGGTCGGTAAACGACCTCCATAAGCGTTACCCAAGTACTCGAGAAGACGAGCGGAATAATCGGAGCCCGTTAATTCTATTTCTGCGAAAAATTTTCCCCAGCCAATTTCCAACTCACGGCCGATCGCTTCAAATTCCTCTGGCGCTATCGCATTAAACATCGTTTATTTAATTAGACGAGAGGCCTCTGCTATATCGACCGGTGCGCGCTACTAATTAGACGACGGGGATGAAAGGACCTCCGCCGAGGAAGCCCCTCGGAGGTTTACGCGTATCGACAGTCATCGGAGCGCTCGCTCCTCTCGTTGCGTCAAACGTTGCGCTTTCTTCGGCATCTGACGAATTTTGCCAACCTCCCTCCCCTCCCCCCTTCGACCCCCGGAGCAAAGCTCTCGTTAAACGAGCCGGTTCCGCGAGATTGTTCGCGCTCGTTTCACGCACTCGCGCGAAAAGTCGCTAGTGCGAATATCGTCTGACAAATAAATTCCTACCCCTTTGAGAGCTCCGTCATCGAGGAAAGGGAAATGCAATTAACCGTTCTACGTCCCGGAAACAAGTGTCATTCGAGACGTCGAGAGGGTGCTATTTTCGCGAGCGACCTTCTCGTTCCGCGGTTATTCCGGGTAACGATTTATCAGAGGAGAGATGTCCGAAAAGAGCAATAATTAGAGATTTCAACACTCGAATTTCGATTTTAGTCGATTCAATAGCTGGCGTGTGACTTTAATAGCCTGCACAGAAAAAAAGGATTACTTGAATCAAGAAAGTTATGCGGAAGAAATATACTTTCCAATATCAAGTCTTTTTTTCTTTCTTGAATGAAGAAATAAATTTTAAAAACAATAATTGTGAATTTCTTGATCCAAGAACGTGTGTCCTTGAATAAGTCAATATACTTTTCATTCGAGAAACTATTATTTATTATTATTATTTTTAAGCTTTTTTTTATTTGAGAAATAATTATCTTAGGATAAAACAAAATAGATTTGGTTCAAGTATGGCAATACTTGATTCAAGAAAAAAAATTCTCAATTCAAGAATTTAATTTTCTACTAATATGGAGAAATTATTTTCTTGATGACAGAGTTTTTCTTTCTTCCGCATATCTCTCTTGAATCAAGTATATATTTCTTGATTCAAGTGATCCTTTTTTTCTGTGTGCATAATCACTGGATATCAATCCAAAAGCGCACTATGGATGATCTACAACCGATATTATGATATCTTGAAATCGGATGTAATTTATACTCGTTCGTATTCATTAGGTCTCATCATATTTTCATTTCAGCATCCGATAAATGTCCTTGATGTTATTGCCCAATAAAAATTTAATAACGCGAAATCAGACCACCCAAAAACGCCCGAAAGGACTATTTATTGTGTTGAAATTTCGCTAACTGTACCAATAAATCGAGAGAATATTTGTCCAGCATTAACGGTAAATAATTTTCGATAAAAGCGAAAATCTCACGAGCAAACGAGGTTGCATTAAACGTCCTAATTTAATTTTCTCTTTCGGAACTGTCGCGAGACGATTCGATATAAAAGCTCTCCATCTACCGCTTTCGCCGATATCGAGTAACAGCTGGGAATTAACGAGTATCCGATCGGAGAATGTGTAACATATTTATAAGCGGTCCGGAATCCGCGTTTTTCGTTGTTATTTCCCGGGGAATTGAAATTTCGAATACAGCTTGATATATCGGGTAACAATTAGCCGGGCGCTGGCGAAAGGCAGCAAAAAAAATTCCCCGCTTCTTTCGGTACCTCGCTTGATTAATTTAACGACGAGCCGATATCGGGACCCTTGTAACAAGAAATCCTCGATATCGATTCCCTGTCGTCGCATTGGCCTCCCTCTCCCCCTCTCTCCGTTGTCCGCACGAGCCGGATAAAGCTCGAGAGCCTCGACACCGAACTCGTTCGCGTCTCCGGGTCACGCGTGCCCTATCTACGTTCATCCTGTTTCCCAGAAATTTCGAGATTCTCTTTTTCCCCGGTTGACGACTGTACGCGAAAATGTTAATTCGTGTCTCGCTTTTGAGAGCGTTTTCGAGGCCACCCCGAATGAGATTTTTAATGGATGCGCGAATATTCGATAGGATGAATTTTGACAGAAGGAAAATCAGAAAAAAATGAATGTACTTCTGTGTAGAGGATTTCGAATATTTCGCGATCGAACGAAACTTTGAATATTTTCATGTTAATATAGATTGAAATAAATTCGAATTATTATTCACTGTTTTCTCTCTCGCGTCATAGAAAATATCTATATGTAGCGTTTTTTTTATTTTCGAATGCATCGAATAATTGATATATATACCTAAATCACGTCGAGAAATATTTGGTTTTATTCACGAAATCGCTAATGAGACTGGATCTCGCTGGGAACCAGTTTCTCGTATCATCTGATTACAAAATCCTAAGTCGATGTAGACAAGTCTTGGTTAAGGACTGCGAAAAGTTCTGCGCCGAATGTAATCCAATTATTCTTGAATACCTCCCAGTCAGTCGTTTTTATCGCTGAATTCGCTAAAAAAGAATCTTCATTCATCCGATTCCGAAATACTTCGTGTATACGAGAATTTACAGAGTGTCCTAGAATATTATAATTCAATTCATACGACAGGTAGTGGGATTTTTGTTACTTTAGTCATTTGCTATTTTCGCATATGATTTCTGTGTTAATGAGATTTGTCAACGTACTAATGATATCGAGGTCGCGGTACGTTGGCTGTTAAAATATGCATATGACTAGAAAACAATGTTTTGAATATTTAAATTAAACAGAGCTTTTTGGATTCTGACCTTCGACAAATCATTATAAAGTAGTTGAGATTTTTCGATATCGAATCGATACATCCAGCAGTACCAAAGCTGTCTTTCATCGGCTGTTGAATAATGCATACAACTTGAAAACAGTATATCGAACAAAAGAACGAGAATAGAGAATTACTTCTCTATTCATTGAAGAATTTTCTATGTACCGCGTAAAACATTGAGACACCCTGTACACGCGTGCTGTTATCAACTTGAATGAAATTTCCACGGGTTTTTCCAACCTTTCGTGAGAAATCGTCTATAAAGGTGAACTTGCGAATATAGAAGAGGTAGAGAGAGAGAGAAATAAAGAGAGAAAGCGAGAGGATGAAAGAACGAAGAATATGATTGCAGGAAAAAAATTGCTCGCGTTGCGCTCTTCGAAATTAGCCATTCGCGTTTCGCCGGAACGATCCCGGGCGAATCCAGCTCTTCTCTTTTTTCTCTCCTTATCCGTACCAATGAGGCGAGTCCGTGTCCATCCCCGGGACGTTTCGTGGGGGAGGTCTTTCTTTTTATTTTTCTCGGCGCGGCACGAAACGCGTCATAAACCGGATGTTACCCATTACGTGGATGGCGTCTTCTGTTTTTCTCCTTTTTCAGCCATTTCGCCGGTGTATCGTCCCGATGAACTCTCTCGCCTTGGTCCTCCTCGTCCTCGATTATACCCTCCCCTCTCCCACGTAATCCCGCGTGTAGAACGAAATTGGGAATAAAATCGGATCTGCCTTTGTCTCGTTTCGTCGGGATCTTTTTCTCATCTGGCATCCGAGCATCGAAAGGTATCCTCGCCGCGAAATTGACGCGCGATTCACGTCGCGATGGCTACAAGGGATAAAGATGATGTGTATAATGTTAGCACCTCGCTTTTGAAAAATGGAACTCTTAAAAACTGTACTAAATTTTACTTGAACTATATCGTACAATACCCCTCAAAATATTGAAAAATTAAAAATTTTTTTAAATATATATATATACATATATATATACTTTTGTTTAGATCACCTAGTCTGCAACTGCAGTTTATGAATTGCTCTCCTTGCCTAAAGCTAAATAAAACACAACTGATGAAAGGGTTCAAGATTTTGGAGAACTTTCTCGCAAGTTCCTGCGGGAATCTATGTATAACTCCGCAAAAAAAAAAGTTCGGTATCGACAACGAGGTTATACATAACCCAGGTCCCGCGGGGCCTGCGAGGAAATTTTCCGAAATCCTATATCCTTTAATTACTTGCCTTCATTGAGCTCTAAGCAACGATAGTAATTCACAAACTACATACCAGGTAATTTAAATAAAAATATATATTTTTTTCAATTTTCTCGTAGTTTTTGTACAACATAGTACAGTTTTTAAAAGTTCCATTTTTTAAAAATGATGAACTAAAATCATGCACATATGTATGATGAAGCGAGATAAAAAACAGCGGGGTATAAAATTTCTAACGAGAAGTTTTAATCGAGGTGAAGGTCTAATTAGCTCGAAATTAGAGATTATGTTGAATTAGGGTGAATTTATTTGAAGAACGATTTGGTGAACTTTAATTTTTGAGAAAATAAAAAATTACCTCCAACACTGACTTTGTTTGTCTTAAAACTAATTTAGTGGATAGAGAACTTGATGCTGATGTGAACCGGGGCAAAAAAAATGAAGTTCTCATAAAATATAAAAGCTAATTCGTACTTCCTCAAGCTGATTCCAGACTTCTCTAGTTGGATTTTCGAATCTCCTTTCCCTCGAGTGGAAATTACGCGGGAACGATATTTCGTCGTTCTTTTTATCGAGATCGAAGGGTTTTCGAGGAAAATTGCTATACCCGTTGTATACCGTTCGTCCTTTTCCGTTGGAAGGTATAAGAAAAATTAGATCAGGGGCATCAAGCGGCATTGGGTTGGAAATAGAAGAGGCAGAGATTTACATCGTTCTTTCGGTCTCTTCCCTTCCTCCTCTTCCCCGTCTCTCTCTCTCTCTCTCTCTCTCTCTCTCTCTCTCTCTCTCTCTCACTCACTCTCTCGTACCGCCCTGACTCCCATTCATTCGGCGAACAATCGAACGAATTTCGAGCCGTTTAATCGCGGAAATTTCCAAGTGCCGGCAATTTTAATTTCGCATCGACCGGCGCGCTAGGTGCGGCTAAAAGGAACTGGGAAGTACGACGAGCGAAGCGCCAGATAAAATACGCCGAAGCATTCGAGAACGGTCTCGGTGTGTCGCTGTCGGAAAATTCAAATCCCTCGTACTTCATCCCACTCCACCCCGGTTACCGTTCTTTATTAAAGCCGATGTCGTCTCTAATTCACGGTGTAAATGGCTTTCTTGATTATACTTCACGAGATCCTAATTAATTCAACCATTAGTCGTGCGCGAGGGATTCTCCCAAAGATGGCGTTATTTATTATTTATCATTCTGTGAATTTGGTTATTTTTCATTTTCGCTCGACTAATAAGTTGTCGAATATTCGAGAACCTGAAACCCAAGAAGCGAATATAAATCCGATACTCGGCTATTCTGTGTAATCGCATTTTGTCCGGCGGAATACATATAGCTGTTCGCTCATGTTGGTGCTAATCCTCGGTTAGATCACTGGAAATCAATCCTCTACACTCCGCGTTAACGAAATGCGTATTCGCCGACTTGCGAAATTAACTTGCGCATAAGCCACGACGAAATATTCTAGATATTCACTATTTGAGTCGATTCTCAATAAAAATGATTAGGAACAATCGATTCAGGAATCAATAAGAAAATTAATATCGAAGGAAAGATCTGATTATGAATTATTACGAAAGAAGGTTAATGCGCACTATAAAGAATGATTATAAAAATTCAATAATAACCAATTTATCGTTTTTTCGATTGGAAATAATCGGGAAAATTCGACCACAGCGTAACAGATCCTATATACGAATTAACTCGTCTGATCAAAACCAGTGGAAATTTCACAGTCGCATTTAACGGGCTGGCGCGGTTCAAACAGCGTCACGCACGCATTGCACCGGCAATTGCAAACGCGCATTACAAGCCTCGACGAAAATCATTACACACACGCGCTTTAAGGGCCGTGAGCGGCCGCTCCGCGGCGTTTGCTCCGATTTGCATAGGCCGCTGTGTAAATATGCATGAGTGTCTCGACCAATCGGTGCTCAAGGCCGCCACCCGCCCGCCCGGTTATATTCCGAAATTCGAGAACGCGGAATTAATCGGCACACCCGCTCGCGGCTCCGGCGCAACTCCCAAGTAAATCGACTCGCGCCGCGAAATCAATTAAGACACGCCGCGGAATCGTTTATCGCCGCGGTTACCGCCAATTCCAAACCATCCAGCTCCCCTCGCCTCGAAAAACAATTCGATACCACTTTTTACTCCCGATTCAACCTTCTCTAGTATACAAAACGCGTTTACTCGAATTTCGGACGAAATTTCACGAGGAAATAATTGTAATTCAAACTTTCATCTCGTTGGTTGCCCTGCCAATGACAGCTTTCAGCGACACTGGAAATAAACGCAGATCAAAGAGTGCCGCGCCAATCGAGAGAGTAACTTTGAAACGCGAACGTTAGAAAATTAAAGTACGCATTTGCAGGAGGCTTTTCTAAAAATTTCAAAATAAAAGTTTACGCGTGTATAGTTTATCAAAATGGAAATTGAGAGTTCGGAGGTTACACTTGTTCTGCCAATTTGCACCGTAGCGGAACGTATAACGAAGCCACGAGCGAGGTATAGACGGAGACAGAAAGGGAAAGAAGGAGAGAGAGAAATTGCGAGCGCGGAAAGAAGAAAGAAGAAGAAACATTAAGCGGTGAACAAGCTTCGGAGTGGCCATCGACGTCGGCTTTGCAACAATAATGACGCTACTCGTACCTGGGGCACGTAGTCCGGTCGGGGGAGTACATCGAGAAAGTATACCCCCCTCCCCCCTTTCCCTTCCATTTTTCCTCCCCCTCCATCGAGAGGACGGCCTTCGAAATTCCCGCGAGTGCATGCCGTTCACGTAGAAAAGTTATTCCTGCGAGCGAGAGGGGAAGAAAAGTGTCGAGTACGTCGAAAGAGGGAAAAAGAGGGAGAGAGGGAGAGAGGACGCAAACACGAGCGATGCCGACACGATGAAGAGACCAGGCGAAATCTTGGCAGGGCTGTCGCTCGCGAAACTACGCGAAATATCCTCGGCAGGAATTTTCCACTTTATCGGATTCGGAAAACGAAATATGTATACACAGGGTGTCCTATTTCGACTGAACGATATTGGACAAATACGTCTCGAATATTTCAAGTAATTGTGTATCTTTTTGTTTTTTAGACTCAACGTTCATAGTTAAAGAGTTATCAAGAATTGGAAACAACTCATTAGAATTGTTCTTCGGAAATTAAGGAAAAATTTGTAATTTTATTCTAGGTGATGTGCAGCAATAACGTGTGCTTATTTGAAAATTAGTTTAAAACAATTCGTAAAATTAGAGAATACAAAAATTTTAGACTTTCTAACAAAATAAGGACACCTAGTGTACGGAGTGTCCGGGAAGTCCCACTTTTCGAAGAAAAATTCTCGAAATTTTCCAGCCTTCTCTCTGTTTCGAAAAAATTCCAGAACACACCTCACAATGAATTTCGCTCCGCTGAAAAATTTAATAATCCGAGTGCGGATTTTCGCGTATTAATTTTGGCATTTTCCGGCAATCGGATTTCCCGGGACGAAGAGATTTTCCTGTAAGGACGTTTTCCAGTTTTGTCATTCGACGCGCGTTCGAGTTCGAAGAAGAGGTCGGAAAAGGCCGTCTAATTCGTCCCGTACGGCCCTGAGGGTACACGGGGGACGCGAGTTTTTCCACTTTTACTGGAGAAAGAGCGGAGCGGCAAAGAAACCGGTAATTACCCCGGCAAGAACTCCGTCCAGATTCCTCAGACGACTCCCCCAGCCTCCTCTCCTAGCTAGTCTTAATTAGCAGTCGTTAGAAGCTACGAGACGTGCCCGTGTCGTCGCGACATGTGGGGGAGTCTGCGGCGAGAAGTAAAAACGAACGTTAGATTCACCGAGCGGGATATTTTTCCGACTCGTTTCTTATCTTTTCGCGGGAGGAGGGACGGCCGTACGTGTAGGAAGAAACGGTGAAGAAACGGTAAAACGCTCGTGTATTCACGCTGCATTCCGCCTCGAGAACTATACGCACGGAAACAGCCGTGGTATCTGTTATAGTTTCAAAGACAGAAAATATAGGGATGAAAATTTCATTCATTAAGAATGGTAATGATACGGCTTTCCACGCGAAAAAGATTATATTCGCGAAAATAATATTCAAATGATCTCGTGTGTAATCTTCTTAATTTTGAGCAGCTCGTGGTACCGTGGTCTTCTTATCTCTTCTCGCGTTTATCTAGCTAGGTATACGTCGAACGGGAATAACACTCCTTCCCTATCTCGCTCGCTTCTTCGGCTCGCAAGGAGAAAAAAAAGCTCGCGGCTTTAATCGCCTTCCCGCACTTCCTCTCGGTCGTTATTTCCTCCTTCCTACTTTTTTTCCTAATGGAAATACGGCTTAAACGCGTCTGATTAAGAAAATGTTTCGCCGAGGAAAATTAGATTCTTTTCCCTTTGACGCGAGAGGCGAAATTAAACGCGGAACGAAGGAGCGCTCGCGTCTGTTCAGCGATCCACTTGTACCACTTCGAACGCCATAATACCGCCAGTACAGTCCCGTGTTCTCGCTCATTATACGGCACGGGGGGAATTTGCTCATCTCGTTCTCCTATCCTGACTATACCTCACACGCTAATGGAGCTTCGTGCCGTTCGTCGTCACGCGCGAACAAAGCGCGAAGACGTTAACGCTTCTCCCTCTCCTACCTCGCGAAATTTTCCAAGAATTCAATTTTCCTGGAGAGGCTGTGATTCTACGGTAACCTCAAGACTTCTTACAGCGAACTGTTCAAATAATATCAATAAAATAGAAGGAAAAAATTCCTCGTTATGACAAGAGATTCTCATGCCGAGTGTCCTGAGACTACAGCACGATCTTTGAGTACTCGCTAGCTCCATAAACTCTAAAAATATAGTTTTTTGATATTTCGAAAATCAATGCATTGTTTTTACTATAGCACTCGAGTGTACATTCATAGTTAATCGAAGCAATTTGATCCTTGGTATAACTATTGATAGAGGATTATGTATTTGCAGGTAGTTTTTATTACTAAAAAAATATAAAACACTCATTTTTCTAGAATTTCACGAATTATTACCGTTTTGACATTTTTAATGCTTCACTTTAAAGTACTCTGAACATGAAATTAGATAAAAAGAAATAACATTATCAACAATGACAAGTTTATAAACTAACGAATTAAGAAATTTATTTACAAGGGAAAATAAATTTGCCGCGACAAGGGGAAAATATTTTCACGATAAAATTACCTCGTTAAAACAAACAAACTGGATGCATCGAAAAATCTGTCTCGCCGCATTCTAGTTCAGTTCCGGAACTGTTCCCATACAAATTCGTTGCATTGAGGAACGAATTGTATGAGCCAGGTGTCACGTGACGTATCGCGCGTGGCTCATTAATCGCAATTAGGGCTGCGCGAAAGGGGTTGAGCAAGCCGGAAGGACGTTCGCGCGTGTGAGCAGCAACTGAATTACACGGCGCATTACTCCCTCGGACCCTTTGCCTCGCACTTTGATTTCCAGGAAATGAGTGGCCACCCCCGTCCGCCCCTTACAGCTATTTCTCGTCTCTCCAGGCAGCTCAGTCGCGGCCCTCCAGGTTTTCACGCACACGCGCCCAACAACTCCTCAAACCGCGTCTAGGTTTCGCAGTCATTAAGCTTAATGATTTTCGCAATGACAGAATTCCGCGTAACAAGATATCCTCGAGGGGAAACTCTGCGCGAACTTTTGCCCCCGCTCGCTTTTTTTCACGATCCACTCACAGAGATTTCCAACCCGTCGCTTGAAAAATTTTACATTTATAACCCTTCTCCCTCGTTTAATCGGAATACACCCCCCCCCCTCCCCCTCCTACATTCTCTTTCCCTCTCTCTCGTATTTTCGAGATTTAGCCAGAGTGCATTTTTTTTCAATATCACGTTTTTCCCTCTAATGCGAACAGCTTGAAAGTCCTTGAAAAATATTCGACGCGTAATCCGGATTTGCAAGTGACGAAAAATAAATGAAAAAAAAAGCAGAGTAACGATGAAAAAAGTACGATAAACAGGCTGGATGTACGCAAGAGCAAATATGGCCTCTTATAAATACGCTCGACATCGCAGATATTGAATTAACGTTTCGCTCAAAGAGGTGAAAATATCCTGCGGGGCACGACGCGATGAAAAAAAAAACATTTTATCTCTCTCGCGTTGTATTTTTCATCGCTAATTATAGAAAAACATACACAGTTGAATTTTTTCAAACGATAACTCGACGATTTTCTCTTTACGGGAGGTCCAGTTGATTAAAATCCCGTACGGGATCGTTTCTTCAAATGGAAAACAGAATTTTCCATTTCTCCTCGATTTACGATTTACGATTTATTTTTTTTATAGTTGGAACAAAAATGAGAGCTGTACAAATAATCACAATCTCATTTTCCTTCGAAACTAATGAGGTAATCTTAAAATTTATTAATTCAAACATCGTCTTTGAGTGAAATTGAAATTAAGTTATCAGATCTAATTTTTATGGATTGTGCCTATTTCGTTTCGATATCGATATATCGAATATCAAAGCCCTATATGTATTTATAATACAAATCTGGATTCGGTGAATTGACGGTCCTGTAACAAACTTTTGAATGCAAAATTGGATATCAAAACGTTTTCAAACGAGCCGAAACTAACGAAAAATGAGATGTCTGGAACTCAACATCCAATGTGGGAAAACATTGAATGGATTTCCGATTTCATGAATTTTGATTTAACATAAGCGAACGCAGTTCCGTTTCAAGGTTCCCTCACCGTATAGCAATTTCCTTCTCTGTATACATTCTTTGAAGAGAAATCGAGCGATCAAGGTAGACACAAATATACGTCTCAATTGATACGTCTCTTGTTCGAGAATAAGTAGTTCGAATGTGCGTCAGGAAAATAAAATTCTTTGTATAAATTATAAGAAGTTGTATTTATATTAAAATGTTTTTAGAAGAGTATTGACCGTATTACTTTGGTAATTGAACTTTTAAAAGGAATATCAAAAAGAAAATAATGTGTACGAGATAAAAGAAAGGACTGAACTCTCGGCGTTTATTCTTGTTATCATTGACCGCTCCCTCGGGAGCAGCTATCTTATCGCTCATAAGTATGAAAAAAGCGAGAAAAACTCTTGAAAGATGTGTATCGGAAGAAAAACACCCCAAACGGTATACGTCGGCGCTTCTTGGTAAATATGAAAATCAAGGCGGACTATCTCCGTTCCGGAGTCACAATTCCCGTAATTGCGTCCGTGAGAATATTTTCTCCGTGGCTCGAGTTCCGTAACCGTTAAAAGAATTTCCCGGCCGATGACGTGGAAATTCAAGCGAGTGGAGAATATGCAGACTCGAGAGTACCTAACTAGAGAAGTCGGATCGGCCATTCTCAATGAGAGGATTTCCCCTCGTGACAAATTCGATTGTTTCGCGGTATCTGCGGAGCAGTGGAACGAAAAGGTGCGACTCGCGAAGAAATTAGATCGCGGATGGGAATTTTGCTAGACGTTTCTTTCGCGAGAGAAAGAGAGAAAGAGGAAGAGAGAGAGAGAGAGAGAGAGGAAGGAAGAGCTTCTTTCATTTCGTTTCGGCGTCCATCCACTCGTCGAGTCGTCGGCTAATGAAGAACCCCGCGCGCGTTCGTCCCAACTCCATTTATTACCGCTATGGGGTACGTCATTGCACTCGACAGATAAGTAAGTCAACCCGAAGACAGGGAGAGAGAGAGAGAGAGAGAGAGAGAGAGAGAGAGAAAGAGAGCTCGCCAGGATAGAAGAAACCCTATACCACGACCCACTTAACTACTTTTGCTGCCTCCTCCACCCCTCTGGAAAAAAAAGTTTCACGATATTATTACCGGAGAGGTTTAATTTCGCGAATGGTGGATTTACGACTCGTCCGGCATTGCTAATTCCTGGGATGAAGTGAAAAAGAAACGATCAAGTACAAACACCTTCCCACTGCATTGACTCAAAATTATCTAGTTCCCGCCGTGGTCCGACTGTCGTCTACTTTCCTAACGTCCAAAAGTAATTCAGCAAATTATTGGTACACAGAGAAAAGGATTTGTTTGAATTTAATAAATTTTGTTTCGTTCAAACAA
>NCVS01002055.1:0-19803 GCA_003055095.1 Goniozus legneri | reverse complement strand
ACTGATTTATGTTATATTTAACATATCCTTTTTTACCGTGTAATCACTGGATTGTCGAACGACGCGAGCGGCGTTCAATTGTTTGTACTCGCGGAATTAATTAATTTGGTGAATCGGTCTTGCGTGCACTCGGGCACGGAATAAATAATAGGTTTTCAGTTCGTAGCTTTCATTTCACGTAAACGCGGAACGCACGTTTCTTGCTCCGGGGCTCATTCAATTAACGCTGATAATATGTTTTCGTGCTCCGACAAAAGCGTTAATGGGCTTTAAATTTCGCCGCCTATCGAGCAGGATGAGAGAAGTTTCGCCGAAATTGTCAAAATTCGGCCAAGAGAGAAAATTTCGGCAATAATTCCGATTGATATTTATGGATTAGTCGGCTGACGTATCGAAATCTATAAATTCGTGAAAGAGAAAAAAAAATGGAGTGGGATTCGATTCGATCAAAGAGAGCTAATCTCGTGACGTCATGGGGGTTAGCCGAGACGGAAAAACTTCCGAGTGGTTTGCAATTTGTCTTAGATCGGCTCTCGTGCGACTCTCTCTCTCTCTCTCTCTCTCTCTCTCTCTCTTTCTCTCTCCCTCGGCGGTGTCCCAGTGATGAACGAGCTCGAAACCGACGGGACGGCTAGCCACTTCGACGTCCGCTGAAATCGGCTCCGGAACTGCGCCGCACTGCGACCTACACACCAACTGTACACTTCGCGTTTTCGTGAAATGCTAACTCGGCTGGCAGTGGATCTCATTGACAGAGGCCGCCAAGATTTCAATTCGAATGTCTGATAGACTTATTTTGTAAATGTATCTTTTTAGCAAACAAAGAGAAATTTATACGATTTAATTTGATTTTCAAGTTTAAATAAAACTCTTACGTTTTGCTTTTCTTGTGTTGGTGAGACGTAAGAGCTTTGAAAAGATTGAACTGCAATCCCATGTGCTACACTGAGAATGAAAACTCATTGAATGTACTTAATATTCATTTTTATATGTTTAAATGAATATTTAGATTATTGTACAAAATATTAACTTCTATATTTTTTAATAGATGTTGAGTAGTAACATAAATTGTACGATAAAACCCGTTAATCGATCATCCCCTCCTAGACCTGACTACACCAACCCTCCTTAACTCAGTAGATCGATTAGTTCCTATTATTGTACCCATAAGTCGAAAACACTACATATTCGATCGATATTGATCGTTCTCATAGTCTTGTTCAGTCAATCCGATAGAATATTTAATATATTTAAAACAAATACATTTGAATCCCAATTAAATCAATTTCGTTTACAATTCATTTTACCATGAAAGCTATTGTTTCATTAATACGTTAAACTAAACGTGCTTGAACTATTTAAAGTTGATGATAAGTTTAATTAATTGTATTAGTTTTATATATCTAATGTTATTATAATTAAAATAATATTTAAAATTAAGTCTCATGTTGCGAGTTAAAATCTAGTCACTAACTACTAAGGATAAACTTCACGAATATTTTGCACGAAAATTTGGTGTTTTTTTATAACAAAAAATTGAAAGTAAGCCTGCCAAGGTTGGATCAGAATACTTTTGTCAAATCAAAAAATTGAACGTTTGTAAATTGTCGGTAAACCAGTAATGTCAGAAGAAAGCACTTAAGTAAGTCCGACGCAAGCTTTAAATTTCGACTCTGATCGTTCCGCTACACCTAGTTCTTCTTTGTTGCGCGTACACCTCGAACTTACCATCTCTTTCTTTTCCGCACCCTATTCTCATCTTCGATCCGCGCACGAGCGACGCGCGCGGCAAGTCAGCCGCGGAGGATAAAGAACGAACGTGACGAGCCGCGGCAAACAGACGAGACGTGCCCACTTGGTGGATAAAAAAAACGTTACGATTTCACCTCGGACGGTACAGCTCATGAGCTGTAGGTAGAAAAATGTACCGCTGCGGGGAGAATGAGAAAATCGGAAAATGTATCTCTCTCGTGCGAAACAAAAAAAAGGGGACAAGGGGTGAAAATTGATAACAGGGTGGTGGAGGATGAAAGTTCTCGTTTATTTTCTTCTTAAGGAACGGCTAGTATAATATTCGAGAGGGGGGTCCCGAAATACGTCTGCAGGAGCAGACAGGGGCCTCTCTCTCTCTCTCTCTCTCTTTTGCTCCTTCCGCGAGGACCTATGTAAATTCGCGGGGTAAAAAGTCAATGTCTGAGGGAAACTCGAAGGACGAGACGGTTCTTATTTCTCTCTCTCTCTCTCTCTCTCTCTCTCTCTATCTCTCTCTATCTCTATCTCTCATTCTGTCTACTCGCATAATGTTCCCCGCAGTCGAACTTTTTTACCCAGCCACCATACGATGGTAGAATTTTCAGGACGACATTACATATATTCATGCGCGACTCCTTTGCCGTACGTTGCTCTCTTCTTCTTCTTCTCCTCGTTTTTAAGAGAGAAATAGCGTGCACCGTTTGTGAAAGGAACACATAGGACTGGTCTCGGATTCGATTCCGCGCGGAGCCAACGACAGCAACGGAGCGAAGCTCGTGTTTACAGTTCGCCATTCGATAAAGCGAGCGTAAAGGAAATTCGGAAAAATTTCGTCGCGAGAGTTGAAATCAGCGCGATGCGCTCTTCGTAGGACTGTAAGCGAGCGAAAATATTTTCCACTTTCTCATATTCCTTTGTTTTTTTGCTTTCCCTATCCCACGGACGAATTCAATTCGATGAGTTTGCATTCGAGATTAGCCGTGATTCAAGTTCCGCGAATGAGAATGAAAATTCGCCAAAGAGCATGGGGGAGGACTCGAAATGTAGTCGCGAAATGGGGTCGATAATGCGAATATATTCGTGGAACTTCTCATTCTTCCCTTCTCGAACAGAATGTAACTCGGCATGAATTTTTTCCCTCGTACAATAACATTTCAAATATTAAAATAGTTTGTTTCGTGTAATTTATAAGATGTCTATTCGAGAATTTTCAGTTTTGAATGTCTGAGAATCGTGGATGAAAAAACAGGGGGATGAGTGAGACGCTAAATTGTAATAAATTCTTCGGCATCGAAAGGAGTTGTCTAGTTGTGTCTGTTAGAAATTGTATTGTATTGTATTGTTGTTGTGGCCGTACGTGGGCTATGCTCGTAATATTTACTTTTGGCCCGACCATCGTACGCGGGCTCTGCCCGTCATTGTAGGTTAAGCGGTTAATATCTATGTCTTCTAATTCGCTATCGTAGAGATATATGCCCAGAGAGATATTGCTGATGTCCCTGCAATATTCATGAAAAAACCGGTCAGTAATGAGTTTGGTATAGGGTTTGATCTATTTGCGGTTACTTTCACAAAGTATTTAACGAATTTTCTTCTTAACTATTTAACTGCAGTTTGGAAATCGCAAGACAAAAATAAAATTTAAGATAATACAATATAAATATCAATATGATATTATATGGAATTCTAATTCAACTTTTCATAATTTTTACATTTTACTGATACAAGACAAATAAAACGTAATTCGAGCTTTAAATTTCGACTCTGGGAGTTCTTCAATCTTTTCTTCCCTTTTTTTTCCTTTTTCGATTCGAGAAACTCGAGACTCACTCCCGAAAAATGTACTCGGGTGACAGTTGACGAAGTTCCCTTTTATATTTCTGCAAATGACGGGAGTCTCGCTTTTTGTCTCCTCGTTGGCTCGTGTCGAACGACCGTAAGGTTAAGCAAGACTGTTAACGAAACGAGGAGAGAAAACTGAAGCTTCCGCGAGCGCCGGAAGCTTTAATCAAATTAGGTTGAAGTTACGGCTGAAAAAGAGTAGAGCTACTTCTGTTTTAAAGTTTTAACGAATAAGTTCCTCTATACTTATCTCGCGATAATGGTCTAAGTGGGAGCTGAGTAAATTTGGTTGTAAAAGATATCCGATCGAGATCGGTATTTCGGTACAGGGTTCGCGCTCCTGTCCGATGGCTCAGAGTTGTTTATGTTGAAGTATTACGAGTCCTATATAGAATTGAAGCCGGAGTCTCACTAGTTTGGCTGTTTCGGAGCTCCAAATTCCAGGGGTATATAGCTAAATTAGAGTAAATTCCTCAGCGGGGATGTGGCTATACCGCTGGACCGCTTCATTTTTTTTATTCTCTACACGGAAAATAAAAATTTGTAAAAACTATTCAGTATTTGAAAATATAGGAATAAATATTATGTTCAATGAAACCAATTATTAAATGAAAATGAAAAATAAAATTAACTCTAATTTAAGCAAATGTTTTATACAATAATTTAAATGTATTCAAATATATATTGAGTATATTCAACAAATTTGCATTTTCAGTATAGTTATTTTACGTTAGTATATTATTTTCTATTTTATAACAATTTTAAGTGAAATTGTTGAATTACAGTATTAGGTTCTATTTCTGTAAAAGAAGACAACGGTATCTAACGATAAAGCATTCAACGAACTGACGTGCCTGTGATTACTTTTACGAGGTAATTCGTTAATTTACGCCGCCAATTTCGACAAGACTAGAATAATGTCGAGACGTCCCTTCAAAGCATCCCATTTACCCTCGGGATCACGAAAAGTCATCGAACGTACGCTCACGCGGCATATACGACCGTCTCTGAACGTGCTTGTCGGATATTTTCATATTTTACGGTTGACCTCACCACCTCCTTTCCTCCCTTCCTCTCTTGCTCCCTCTCTCTCTCTCTCTCTCTCTCTCACTCGGCTCTCTTCGACACGGACATTCTTTTTTCTTCATTCACTTTTTAGCACTGTCTTTTTATGGGAACAAAACTGGGTCAACGGCTGTCGGCTATTTGGCCACCCCCTTGGCTCAAAATGTAATAAAAACGAAATATTTCGCCTTTACGACGTATTTTTAAGACACTAAAAAGCGACATAACACAAGGGTCGATAGTTTTTAAATACCGTGCGACGACGGGAGTCCTTATTTTCTAGGATTAGGGGGATGCAGAACGCCCCGAAGAAGGTTCGTTTAAGTTTGGTTAGAAAAGTTCCAGTTTCTTGTCGACTCTGCGAGTGACCGTAACCGTTAGGTACTCGGATGGTAAAGTTTCGACGAGAGTATATCGTGGTACGGGTACCCGCACTAAGTCGCGAGTTATCCGGGGCTAATCCTAACGAATCGCGTAATCGAACTCAACTTGGCCCTCTCTCTCTTTCCCCCCCTATCTCTCTCTCTCTCTCTCTATCTCTCTCTAGCCTCGCGAGACATATATTTTTTTTCGTGATTCTTCAGCGACAAAATAGCCGAGTTCCGCGCTCGGTGGGCCATTATCGTAAATTTCCCGAGTGCTGCAAGTATCTTTACGTCGACGATGGATTATCGCGCTGACTGAATCGATACTTAAAAGCGATCGTTGGCGAAGTATATGTCGTATATTCTCTCGGATTACAAATCGAAACGTTTGATCTAGAATTTTGTGAATGGAAGATATATTCTTCTGACAGGAAATTTAAAGCCTGTCCTCAGAGAATTTTATTATTTTATTATTAATAAATAGTAGCAGAAATGACGTTTTAACCATTGTTCATAGTAAAATAGGCTGTTATAACTATTTTATAATAAGACGAACACTCTTTCAGTGATTTATATAATTAAACACATTACGAATTTGATATGATTTATATCTTTTGTTTAAAATTCAATGTTATTGAGTGCAGGAAAGCTCTTATAGAGTGATTACTTGAAATTTACCAAATAATTAATTAATGTGATTAATATGCCGTTTACTGGTCGATATAGTACAGTCTACATAACGTATTTAGACCAATAACAAAATGCGAAATTCTATTACATTCAAATTGTTCATGTTACTTATTTCGAAATAGTAAAATTATTTACCTACGAAAATAGTAAGAATTAATATTATTATTACTAGTATCATCTATAATACCTACCTGTCATTGAAAGATTTTAGTTCGAATTTAATAAATATTAAGTTAATTTGACTAATTCACTGTTGCACCAATCAATATAATAAAATCGAACCAGAGCAGATTTCTCTGCTTTTTTTTCTATTTATAATAGAATCCAGAGTAATCCCTCATTAATGAAACTATTTTTAAAAGCTCTTCTAGCATATATTTAAATTAAATAAATTCACAATTTCGATTTAAACTGCTTCTAGTTAATAAATCAGTTCGATAAATATTCATATACCGTAATACAGTTGTTTCGTAGCAAACAATTTGCAAATTTTGTCATTATAGTGGCGAAATCCTGAAATCTGTCAGCAGTGCGATATCTCGCATTATTATAATTGAAAATCTCTCCGCTTGTTCGCAGTATCGAATCCACTTGGCGAAGTTATCGATAAATTTATATATCGCGCGTTAAAATCTCGCGTGCACTCGTTCTCTACGGCATCAATATTGGAACTCTCGGCTGAGCGCAGTCGTTATCGAACGGCCGAGTTGCATTAATCTCGCATTAAATTTCATGGACGCGATTAGCTACAGCGTTAAGTGCGTTTAACATCATTTTGTGATCGGTACAAACGGTTGTTTATAATTCAAAAACTGTTACGTGTACCGAGTACCTATAAATCCTTATCGATATTCGATCTTTTATTTCGTCGTTTATCGTGGATTTCTCCATTGAAAATTGAAAAACGAATAAAGGGATAAACGGGAGATTGATCTCGTGTATAGATTATCCCGTATGCGGAGCTTCCTGCCCCTTGTGGTTTCGGTATTCCGGCGATCCGAATCGAAATACTCATTGGACTGCTCTGACATGGCGTTCTCGAACGGTGACGTAGGAATAACTCGGGCTGCCAGGACCTCTCTCTCTCTCTCTCTCCCTCTGTCTCTTTCTCTCGCAGAGCCAGTGGGAGAAGCTCCCAAGCCAGAGATACGGCTATTCCACCGCCATTATCGTGAATTCGTCCGAGAGTATATCCGTGGATTATACTCGTGGTCGATCTCGAGAGCTCAGCAAATTCACGTTGAAAAGAGAAAAAAAAGTATACAATTATGCAGGGACTATAAAAATCGATAGATTTCATGAAAATTTAATTGGATACGTTAGAATAATTCTATTACGTGTTTGAGAAACATTTCATGATTCACGAAAAAATGATTCATTCTAATTAATGATTCAATGTTACCGAGATTTATCATTTAATTATTTTTCAGCTCTGATTTACTTCTTTTT
Source organism: Goniozus legneri (assembly GCA_003055095.1). Classification (NCBI taxonomy): domain Eukaryota; kingdom Metazoa; phylum Arthropoda; class Insecta; order Hymenoptera; family Bethylidae; genus Goniozus; species Goniozus legneri. The sequence goes on along the minus strand of NCVS01002055.1, from coordinate 12,640 downwards.
CCACGAATGAATCTGTGGAAATTTATCGCACGTTCCGATTGTTATTAACGAGGGGGAATCACTCACCGGAGATAAATCTCATGAGTCACTCCCGAAGAGCTACAACTTTTTCATTTTATTCTCGTAGCTTTCTCGTATCTTCCCTAGTTTTTTTGTTCTCTCTCTCGGCCAGTTCGACGCCTTTTCGCTTACGATATCAGCCCCCTCGCGCCGTTAAGATCCTCGTAACTCGTTGGGGACCCCTCTCACACGCGAGAGATTTCGCGCGCGCGACAATTATCCTAACTCTCGCCATTCGCTCGCAACTTAACCCCGTACCACTATATCCCAACGAAGGAGTATCAGAATTCTTGCCATTTTCGTTTCGTTTACCGTCTCTCGTTTCTCATCCCGGATTCCGGCCTCGTCGTTATATTTTCGACTTTTTCTCGGACCCTCTTTCTCAGAATTTTTATTCGAGTAGATAACGTAAATAGCACTGAAAATAAAAATTTGTTGGATGTATTTGATATTTATATTTATGCATTAGTACTTATATTTGTATATGTATTCGCCAATAAAGTATTAAAATTATTGAACGGAATATTTATTGTTGGAGTTAATAATGCTAATTCTATTTTTATTAATATTTTTTTATTCTAAATGATAAATAAATAAAAAAATAACTCATAATATTTATTCTCGAATAAATATCAAATAGCTTCAATAAATTTTCATTTTCAGTGTGGATATAACCATCTAAAATATTTCTAATGTTCAACAAATACAATTCTCTTGTTAATATCATCTTTGTATAAAAGTATATATCTTTCAAGAGAAGATTTAGTTTTTGTACTACAAATATGAGATTTTTTTGTCGCTCTGTACATGAAACTGTAGACGACACATTCGCTCAAAATCTTTTTATCACCCAACTTCAATTTTAGCCCTTCCTCGCACAAAACACGACTCCCTTGAGAACACAACTGACGGCTATTGGCCCCTTAAAAGAGAAGAATCGTCTGGACACTACCCTCTCTGATCGAACCTCTCTGGACATCCCAAATGCGATTCATACGAGCGAGCACGCTCTCTCCCCCGAACTTTTCACGTAAATTAATACTCGATAACAGCCTGTAAATCGAATTTTCCCCAAAAAAATTCAGGACTCGTTGTCATTTTTGTCAAATGAGAATAAATTTACGGGAATCGATTTGGTTTCGATTAATTGCGGATTCGAAACGCATTGTATTTTTGATCGCTAAATTAGACTCAATCGAAATCCAATCGCGTTTACATGAAAGAGCCATTTGAAATTTCTACAGGTTAAAAAGGAACGCGTTTTATACTGTCTCAATAAAAGGTTTACGATCGAATTATACGCGATCGAGAGCGGCTGACTGTTATCAAACTCTAGCCAAACGACTTGTATAATGCGCACGGGATATTCACGAATCGTGAGATTCAGCTCTGTTCATCTTTTTTCTCGGAAAAGCATTTTTCTGATTAGTCGAAGAAGCGAAATAAGAAATTCAATTAACTTTACTGAAAGAAATCTACTAGTTCGATTTTATGAAACTATTAATAAGTAAACAGTGAATTAGTCAAATTAATTTATCATTTCGTAAATTTCAAGTAATCACTCAGTGAGATCTTTTTTTGCAATCGATTACTATGTTCGTTGCATTTTAACAATAACAAAACCGATCGGATGAAAATGTAATTGGTATGGTCAACCTCGATAAAATTTTGTAAACAATTTCACAATGTAGCAAAGAGTGAATACTTAAAATTTCAAGAAAATCTATAGAATATTAATTTCTCATAGAACGACCTAAATATGTAGTTGGATCATTGTTCCAATTATAAAAATAGTAAAAAAGAACAATAAATTTTACTACAAATCTCTTTAAGTATTCGAACGAAACAAAAAGAATAAGGACAATGAAGATTTACGAATGTCAAATTCCACTTAGTCTGAAAATTTTATACTCGTCTTTCTGGTCTCGTTTCACCGCGATCGAATTTAAAAGTTGATCGACGTCTGAGAAGACAATTTATTTCCATCGTCTTGGGCGTCTAATCCGTCGGGGGATCAGCGTTGGATACACTCGGAGTGCGATGTCTCTCGATGCCCCCTCGACGAGTAAATTGGTGAAATTCCAATTTTTCCTTCTCTTTCGACGAATAAGGGAGAGTTCTTCCAGCGCGCACTTTCTTCGATCATTTCAATTTGCCAGAAACGAAGCACGCGAGCGTCTCAACTTCGAAGACCCCTAATCGCTTTTTTTCTTCTCTCTACCTTTATTCCTCTACCGACACGTTTCTATCTCGCTCGCTCTCTAATTTCGAATATCGCTACATCAGCCCTCCGTATAGGATTACCTGTAATATAAATCGCACGGCGACGCATCATCCCGCTCGGGTTGGGAATTCCATCTACGAGGTCGAGGTCCATGTTAAATCGAAAGAAAGTACCGTGAAATCGAAAAATTCGTGACTACGCGCGGGGAATAGATTGAGCGAGACGGAGGTAGGTGAGAATATGCAAAAGTGTATTGGAGTATCAAAAATCTTGTCGAGTAAAAACGAGGGACACAATAATCGAAAATATTGGATATCTTTTTTACTTGAGAATAAAAATCAAATTTAATGGCTATGAACGGTGAACAAGAATTCGAGGCCAGAAGTTATGGAAATGCTTTTCTTATTTGTATTTCCTATGTTCGAAATTATATTACTTGATGACTTCGGAAATAACTCTGGAACCCGAATGTATATTGGAAGCTTCTGCCCTAAAATTTGAAATTTTCATTTTTATTAAAACTCTAGAAATCTAAAAACCTTCAATACTGAATTTGAGATAATCCTTTGTATCCTTTGTTGTGAACAAAAATAAAAACTAAATTAATTATATTTCTTACTATAGTATGTGTATACTTATATTTTTCATTGAAATTTTGTAGTACTTACATGAGAATCTCATAGGACTACTTTAAGTTTATTTGTTGAAACTTCAAACAATAATAGGCTTCTAAGGTTCAAACTAGAATGAAAATTTGGATTCGGTTATCTTTGCTTTCCTTTGAAAACGAACAAATCTTTGAAATGCTGTAACCAAGTTACAGTTAGGTTTCGAGAACCGGAAATACGAATACACGAGGCTACCCTTTTGAAAAGGATTTGATTAGCTACGCTCTTTGTTGCCGCCAACGCTAATCGCTTTTGGTCGCTCGGCTAGCTAGTTTCGATTTTCATTTCCCCGTATACGTTTGCTCTAATCGTGCGGTAATTGGGAAATTCAACTGTCGTTGCGTTTGTCGCTTCCACTTGATACTGCTGCTGCTCCGGCTAAAATTAAGGCGAGAGGTTTCGGTATGTAACATGATTTGATTGAATTAATTCTGCTTTTATTGAATTGGTTAGTTACAGTAAATTGTCTCTATTTCTTTTCTCATAAAAATTAAATACATGAATATTCTACTGAATCTTTATTAAAAATATTATGTCAATGGATGTAAATTATATTCTTGACTCATCCTTGTTTTCGCAGAATTTTTTAATCCTTATTTAAAATTTTTTAACAATCAATTCCAGTTTCATTTGATTACTTTATAGGGCTGAGTTTTGTCCATTTTCTTTTTCTATGGAAATCAATTACGTTAATATCCTACGAAATGATGAAATTTATCATTTAGTGAATCTTACTTTATTAAAAATATTATGTGAAGGAATTTTAATGAAATCTTTGACGAATACTTGTTTTTGCAAAACTGAATTTCCATTTAAATCTTTTTAATAAACCGAAATGAATCGGGTCTGATAGAGCAAGTTTCATTAGCCTTCGTCCTGCTTGCAAGAAGGAGAATCTCGAGAATTTCGCTCCCCGCGCAGTGATAGCTCTCCTCGGTGGTATCAATTGCAACTGCATCGACCCAACATATATACCTATACGTATACACATTTACTCGTCGCAATAAGGTCCGCCTTATTTATTTTCATCTTCAGCCGCAAACTCTCATCTTCTCTGTTTCTCTCATTTACTCAGCGTAATTAATCGAGCCGAGAAAAAAAAACATACACAGAGAAACCACAAAACGAGATTACTCGGTTTCGTTATCACTCCTCGAGGGCCGTTGAAATCGAATGAGAACGGGGAGGGGGAGTGAGCCGCTGAGTGAACGAGCGAAAGAGAGAGAGAGAGAGAGGGAGAATGCTTATCGAGCGAACCACGACGCAACAAAGACAGGATTATCTCGCGTATGGGCATCGCGTTCACGGTACCGTAACGCATTCGCGGAACGGTCCTCGGGCTCTTCCGCGGAAACCGAAACGGCCCTGCACGTCCGTCCGTTTCGATTCGACAACCAATTAATTTCACCCCAGTCATCCCCGTTCCGTCCAATCAGACGAGACGTTAACCGATTCGATCGATATCCGCGCGCACCGCATCTCCAATCCAGATGAATCGCATCGATAATTGCTCGCCGGAGCGAAAATTCAAGAATCGCGCGGTAATTATTTCAGCGTCTACGCGCCCGCGTTACAAAAGCTGATAAACGCTGTTAAATTAATTAATTGGCCTCTCTCTTTTGCCGAGAGGCGCGAAAATCGTTATCGGTTACGTCGCCCGTGTTGTACACGAAGTGGCGAGCTCGAGTGTGCACGTATGCAGTTGTGTGATCGTGCATTCGGACTCCGAAGCGGTATATTTGCGCAAATTTCGCGCGAGTATCGACGTTGTCCTATCTCTATCTCTCTCTGTCTCTCTTCTTCCCTCTCTTCACTCGGCACTTTCGAATGGCGAACGGCGCGAGAGTACAAATAGAGAGCGGGGAGAGTGTGTAATTTGAATAAACAGCGAGCGCCGTCGCGACGCCTCCGCAAAAGCCCGATGCGCCGTACACAGAGGTGGATGCCTATGCGGGTTCCACCGTAGAACATTAACCCATTCGACTGATCGTTATCTGCTAAATTATCTCGGAGTGGGCTGCATTAGCGCTTCTTTGAGTTTCCCAATCTTCCGTTATTTGTACAAGTAAGAGCCTATAGGTATTTGCGGAATTAACGTTTTATTTGGAAATTCACGGATGCGATTCTATTCGCGAATTTACAGATGCAAGGATAAGCAATTCGTTGAATAAACATTGGTACAATCGATTAATTGAATTGATAAATAAATCAATAGTATCGAAAACATGCATTAATTTTGTATTGGATCAATGATTTCGACAAATTCAGGGATATTTTTAATCGATTTTACTATTTTTGACTATTTTTATTAATAAAAAAAAAACAGAATAACAACTAAAAAATAGTATTCGTTCAGTGATTTACTAGTAACTTTTTACTACTTTGAAATAGTTATTCTCTGTGTACAGAAAAAATCATAATAGGTGTGACTAAGATATTTTAATTCAAATTTATCAAATAATTAGTTGATATGACTAATTCTCTGTTTACTAATAGATACAATAAAATCGAATTAGCAGATTTCTCCCAGTATAACCATTCATATTCATGCTATCTGCCATACGAAGGGGAGGTATCATTACTCGAGTTTTTAGCGATACACAATAGTCCTTTCATCGCAAAGCGAGACGATTTTTTCGTTATACCAAATCTACCGAGCAATCGCTATTCAATCAGTGGAATAAGTAATGCAATTCTCAGACGGCGGGCGCTCCGTCGGATCGCAGGCACACCATACAACTTGGATGCCATTATTGAAATCTCGTAAAAGTTCTTTGGGCCGATTAGCGCGACACGGCCTTTTGTATCGTCGTATAATTCCAATTCAAGCCTCGACGATGAGAACGGAGAGGGAGTTTCATCAATATCTCGACGTTTCGGGGGGGGGGGGGGGGGTTGAGACTCGAATTTGAATAATACCGAGCGGTGTACGGCTCCATTAGGCGACGACACTCGGCGCGACGAGGCGAAATAACGCGAACGGCAAACTCGACAGCGACGGTATTACTGCCTCGCGCATTTCGCGTTATTTCGAGTGCGAGGAGAAACAAAAAAGAGGATTTTTCAATTCATCGCGTCATACACGTAACGCAAATTACGATTGTACAATGAGAAAAAATATTTTTGATCTAAATGAATTTCTATACTACAAAATTGATATTTTGTAAAAAAATAAAATTCGTTTGCATTATACTACTAAAAAAAAAATTAAAAGGGACATTTGTTATTTTCAAACATAACCGAATAGAATCGAGCAGGTGATCATTTTAAAGAGAGAGATTCAAGTTTTAAAATGATAACTATCCCCTTAATTTGTTGAGCAATATTTGCAGATTTAGCAAATGATTGTTAGCATAAATTGATTTGATTGAACAGTCAAACTATCTTGACAGTATAGAAATGCATATTCAGTCAAGTCAACAAAATTTTTCCCTGTGTACAGTCTACGTATATTATTGCAATTCGAAATTTCTCTATGCGAAGTATTCCAAGAGAGTAGAGATTTGGTTGTACAAACTTGCCACAAGTTCGACCGCGTAGTTACAAACCAAGATTTGCCGACCAGAACTTGCGAGAGTAGTTAGACAATTACACAGCGTTATATTCCCACGCCATTATGTGGAGCTATTATGCGAATGAAAAAAGATTCGAGTAAAATAAAGTAATTCGAGATATCAGCGATCATACTGATTTTCTTCTCGAATTTCTTTTATGCTTTCTAGGGATTGTTATAGCGAATGAGATAAAGGGAAGGAAAAAAATAAAAGAAAGAGAGTGAGAGAGAGAGAGAGAGAGACAGAGAGAGAGCGAGAGAGAAGGAATGGGTAAGGGCGTGAGAGGGGAAGAGAGTGAGTTAACGTACTTCGCAGAACATCTCGCTATCGCGAATCCAACGATGTCGGAACAGTCACCGAGCTCTCTTCCCGCGAGGAACGTTGTCCTTCGGCGAGGAAACGGACGAAGCGTGAATTAACATCGGGTAATCGAGTTTTGACGAGCCCGGAGAGCCTGTACGTATCGCTCTTCTTCGGCCAACTTAAATTAAATTTGCGAGCTCTCCTTCCTCCCTGCAGGACTTGGAACGCTCCGCTGTTTCGCTTTTGGCTTCAAGAATGAAATCCACGGCGATAGACAAACGACGAATACGTATTACTCATAGACAATGTGTTCTTTTATTAAATAATTGGTTTTGTTAATGAGAAATGAGCAACATAGATGAAAAACGATCTTGATACTTTTGCTACTAAAATTGCAAGAGTTTAGAGATAATTAATTATTAATCATATTCATCATAATATATTGCTAATCATGTATTGATAGCTAGCATCGATATAATAGAAAATATTAAATATTGAATAACTTGTAGACTTCTTAATCTTTCTATTATCAAATATTCTTTTATCAAATCAATATTTTTGTTGGCGAGATTTCAGTGTTTGACGAACATAGATAAGAACAGAATGCGAGTAACAAAGTAACAATGACCACGAATATTTGGCGAAATTGACCTCAACCCTCTTATTACTGAAGTTGCAAGAGACTAAAGATAAATTAATAATATTCGACATGAATTTCCACAACAAAGATGTGTGTTGGTGGAGTCCGAGAGGGTGCGTATTACTCGTAGACAATGCGTTCTTTTATTAAATTTTCTCGGCATCGCGATCGTAGGTAAGAATTTTTTTCCTCTCCCCGTTGCAGCGAGGGGATGAAAGAGATGAGGAATGGCGATAAGGGAGTCCTCTTTCCGCGACGACGTAGCGAGACTCCCGACGAAACGACCTTGGCTGTATTCCGCAGTCGAAACCTCCTCGATAAGGCCACGTATACGAGGTGTAAGAGGGAGAGAGAGAGTGAATACGAAGCTCGAGGGGTGGTAACGGCGCGCGATAAGAGGGGGCGTAAGGGCCGAACTGTGGACGGAATGCGAGAGACGACGCGAAAGGGTGAAGAAGGCGAGATAGAGAAAGACGAATGGCCTTGGGAGAAAGTCGCGCTGGAAAGAGCCTTCGAGATAAAGACGAATGAGTGGGAGAGAGCGGAGGAGAGAGAGACATGTTGCTGACGGAATGGGACTCTCTCTCGGTAAACTCGAGCTACGTGTGCATCCCTCTTGAACCGGTTTATCCCGTGCTGGTAGCTTGTGTCTTTCTTAAACACGACGAGACTCGCCCCGAGATAAGCTGCCTGAGCTCCGCGGTTTCACGGCTCCTACCTCACGCACTCTGTCCCCACCCCTCTCGCTCTGTCTCACTCTCTCGCTCGCTGTATTCGTCTCTCTTTCTCTAGATCTCACCTCTCGTCTCACACAGCCCCTGGGAATCGTTCGATTCACTCGAGACGCGCGGTATCGTAGCCGCGAAATCGCAAGCGGGGCACCGCCGCGAATGTAGAAATCGTTTTATTTATAGCACCGAGATAAATTTTGTCACGGCGAATAAGTGTAAAATGATACCCGGGGAGCGGAGTTATAATACTCGCCAGTCCGTGCCGGGGCTGCTGTAGTGCCGAACTGTGAAATATGGGGGCTCGATAAAAAGAGAAGGAGAAAATAAAGTCGTGATTTATCGGAATCTTATGAATTTGCTTTTCAGCTCGGGAATTGGGTGATTGATCCCTTCGAGTCTCTGCAGGGTAGTAATTGCTGTCTTGTTGACGTTACAGCGATCTTCTTTTGTTGAGAAAGGGCTAAAAAGTTCTTTATAATAATGAAACAATAAAGAAACTAAATAATTGAACTGTAATAGTAAATTTATTCATTATGAACAATCTCAAACTCTTAGAAGAAGGATTTTAGCAAACAACGCAAAACAATAAAACAATAAAATTATTACAACAAATAATTCGGAGCTATGTCGAAAAAAACCATTAAAAAAGTTATTTTTTGAAAGTATTTGAAATCTGACATTCGAAAAACATGCAAATAGAAGTATGATGAAAATAAGTTGATTCACAATTAGAAGTATAGAGGGTTGATCTAGTTAAATATCGATTAATATATAATATCATTACAAACAAATTTAATACCCCATTTTAATAAACATAATTACGCATACATATCACTAGAATTTCTGTTTCATTAAATATCACGAGAGGCTCATTTTGTTTTGTCTCCGTCGATCGTTAACCCCGTCGTTACGTTCTCGTAACCGACATCGCCGTCAGTTGAATGCTCCAGAATTCGTTAGAAAGGATCTTCGTCCTTGGAGAACGGATATCGAGCGTTCCCAGTTCCGTCGCTGCGATCGTAACTTCCGTTCGCGTTACTCGTGAGGGTTATACTCGCGTAGCGAGTATTCGCTTTCTCTCTCTCTCTCTCTCTCTCTCTCTCTCCCGTCGTTAAATTCGCGTTCCCCGCAATTAGATGGGTGCTTATAATGGTGGGCAACCCTCTAGCCGCCCCCCCCCCCTTCTATTCAATGTAAATCAACCGTAAGATCTTCCTGTACCGCGTCGTCGTTGGGCCATTCGTGCCAGTCTCCGAGCCACTTGATGCCCTCTCTGTGCCGAGAATCTCTCCACCTGCTGCTACCCCTTCTACCTCTCTCTCTCTCTCTCTCTCCCTCCCCTCCTCTCTTCCTCTCTCTATCTGTCTGTCTCATTCTCCCTGTGTTTTGCTCTGTCTCTACTCCCTTCTCTCGGGCTCTCTTTTCATTCCTCAAAGATCGATTCGACTTTGAGTTATTTCGTACTTTATTCGTCGACCCTGACTTCCTTTCCTGTCTTTCTCTTTCTTTCTCCCCTTGTATGGCTTTTATCCTGCGTGCGCTTTGATGTCACCTCAACGATTTGCATTCGACGACCGATTCGACCGAACTTGTTCGTTTTTCTTGTCGCGCGTGGTTGAACATCGTTGAAACTTTAGAACTGCAGTCCGCAAATTTGGTACCGTCCAAATGTATCGAAACGTGCATTGTGATCAAAGCGTTAATCGTATCCGACTTATAGGGCTTCGTTCACAGAATGAATAATTACGTCCGGAGATTGATAGTAGTAATCAAAGGTATTGTTAAAGTTATAACATTTTGATAACCTTTACAAAGAGTTACCATTGTTATCAAGTGAGTTCATCAACTCAACATATTGTTGCATACAGGGTGAATAAAGTATATATCAATCCAAAATGATTGGTAAAAAATTTTTCGAAATCGGAGATATAACATAAACGCAATGGCTCTTAATCTTTTCAGTAATGAATTCAATCTTTGAAAGTACTTCAGGGATTGTTTATTTTTAATAACTTTTCGGCCAAATTAATTTCTGACGTGTTCACCAGCGGAGGTGGAATTCGCTCGTCCCAAGTGGACTGAAAACTAGGCGCTTGTGCCGTTTACGAAGAGCGGAATTCAGACTGGCATCTCCCATTAGGCGCTGGATCGTCGAGTTGCCGGTGTGCGTATATGCACTTCGGGGACGTAGACTCACACGGGCGCACCCACGCGGGAGGATATAGGCGAGAGATCGCGAGTGCTTTCGGTATTCGGTCGATGTCGTCGCGATATTATCGCGGGACAATTAAATTAGCCGCCTATTGAAATTGAATTATTTCGAGCTACAATACAAGTGGAGCGCCGGTGTGGGCTCGGTCGCGCGTCGCGCATACAAAGTGCTGAGAATTCGTAACTGCGTCTATATGAACAGCGAGGGGCGAAGGTGGAGTTTGCCACTAGCTGGGTGTTCACTTATAACGCCTTTCGCTTCGCGCGTAAACGCCGTCCGCGTTCTAATTACCAACGCCCGAATTTACCGCCGATGCCTGCTTCTCATCGAACTCTAACTCGATTCGTGAACTAGTTTATAGATTACCACGATTAGGCAAGACGCAAAACTCGCCGAAACTTGAATTTTACGTTACGTGGTGAGTTTTGAGTCGAAATTTCAATTCTGGCTTGGACCTTATAAACCTACTTTCCTCTGGAGTTTCTACCAAGCAATTTAATCTACACTGAAAGAAAAACTATCTTGATTCAAGAGAAATAATCTTGATCTAAGAAAATTATTTCGAAGAAAACTAGTTGTCTTATGTCAAGAATTTCTTGTCTTGGTTTAGATTTTCTTAGCGTAAGAGTTTCAACATTTCCGACCAAAAGTATTTTGAATTGATTCGAGAGTATATTGTCTTCGATCGAGACGATCAAATTCTTCAACCAAAGACATTATCATTATCATTTTTTTGTCTTATTTAGAAACTACATAATACTTCAATCAAGAGCATAACTCTTAAATGAAGAATTTTTTGCTCTTCATCCAAGAGTTATAATTTCTCAGTTAAAGAATTGATTTTCTTGAATCAAGAAAAATGAATATTTTGAATCAAGAATTAAATTTTGAAGAAAAAATTTTTCTTGAATCAAGATAGTCAGTGTAGTCTCACAACATTTTCTTGTAAGAGTGACATGAAGATTTCATTTTTAGCTAAGAAATATTTTGATCGGTGTCACGTACCTGATTGATTAATAACTCAATTAGGAATTAAAGGAATTACATCATAGTATTGTGAGGCTAGCCGTACTAGGACATAAAGAGAAATGAATGAAAAAGCTTTGAAGAAAAAGGTGTAATGCATTGAATCATCTGATTGACAATGAGTTAGAATATCTGTTTGAAAAAATAAAAGTTCTATAAGATTTATTCTGTAGGGTAAATAGGATTCTCTATCGAATCTTTACAAATGAACACTAGTCAAGTTTCAACTGATACTGATCATAATCAGGTTCTGATTTCATCACACTGCTCATCAGGACCCTACAACGGTCATCCAATTACTCCCTTTTAGTTCACAGTAGAATTTTTCCAGTTAGGTCAAACATCGAACGCATTCTCGTAAATAGAAATTTTTTTCCACTGCAGAACAAATATCGAGCGATAATTACGAGCGAAGTTAAGTTCTCGTTAAGTAATCGAGAATCTTATCGTCCCCCTTTCGTGACCAACGGGGGTACCGCTGGCCAGGAAATTTAACGAACAATCTGCGTCCGTAGATCGGTAGGTGGGTAGGTGCAAGGCCGATTATAAATTCGCGCACGGACGACAGCGCGCTGCTATATTTCCACGCCTTATCGCCGCCCGAATCCGATTGCCTGCAAGGGCGTCGGCACCCTGCTTGCGAATGTCGCCGTAACTGGCCGTTCGCACGTAATCGCCCGAATGAGAGAACAAAGCGTAGAATTTGCACTGATATACTTGGAACGGTGTCAAAGAGATCGCTACCCTTGAACGCCCTCAAATGGGCCACTTTCCACAATTCATCTGCTTACGCGCTATCCTCGCCATTCTCGAATCTTGTTCCCTCTTCATTAGGATCGAGAAATCGCAATTAGGTACCCCAAGAGGACTTCGTCTTTCTACATTAAAAAAAAAAGTTTGCTGAACCGGTTAACTATAAGTATTAAGTATTTTTAAAAATATTACGATTCTCATACACGGTTTTCAATAAATATCAATGACTTACTTATTAAGGGACTTAAGGGTCTCTTTTAAGATTCTTACTAACAATAATAAAAAAATTGCTCAAATACATTAATCTGGACGTTTTTCAATATTTATCTTTTTTCTGATAATAATAGTAAAAAAAAAGTGTCACGATAGTCTGATTTTTAAAAATGGGAATATTTAAGTCTGGACACATCATGTCTTCTTGTGATAGGGTAAAAGCCGGATAGTTGCCTCGGACGGATAGTTGCCTCAG
>NCVS01002053.1:0-29681 GCA_003055095.1 Goniozus legneri | reverse complement strand
ACCGAAAGCGTTACACTTCTAGCTCGCGCCAGGTTAATTTTGCTACCTAGCGCCATTTTATAAGCTAGTGCTGCAAGCTAGAAACTGGTTAATCACTAGATAATTTTCAACCTGGGTCTATTTGCAGAGAATCACGACAGAATTTGAATAAATTGATTTATGCAAATGTATTACTGTGCTTATTCGACTCATTTAAATTTATACGGACCGAGTTGAATTTAAATTAACCGAGTTTTCTTAATAGATCATGTATCCTTTATTAGAATCTTTATTCCCTGTATTCTTGCTTTTCCTTTCTTTATGAAATATTGCATACAACAACGAAATGAAAAAAAAGGCGAAGAAAACTCCTGAAAACGTTTTTCTCGCGGTCTAGATTTTATTGCTTTTAAATTTCAGCGGTTAAAGAATTTCATTGCGTAACAATCGCGGCAACGTCAACTGCCCACTTAGAAATAATCATATCCGGTTTACTGTGAGGTAATATTTTCGTGCGATACATTTATAATGGGTTATTTTTTTTTTTTGCCTCATCGTAATAGCGCACGTTTTTTCGTTTCCATCGGAGTAGCACGTGCTGAGTAAACGTACCGCATCAATTGTAAAAATCGATGGTAACAAGTACAAAAATAGAATACTACTGAAAGTGAATTCAAAGCGGAATAAATCATAAATCTTGAAGCAATCGAATCCTGTGCAAAGGATGAGTTAATAATAGAAACAAATAATCACTATTTCAAGATTAAAAAAATCTGTTTGGCTTGTCTGTTTGCATAATTGATTTGAATAACGATACAAAATCATTTAACTCGTTCGATAATCAAATTAATCGAATAGTTGCCGCGGACATTTGCCTAAACTTCTCTAGATGAATATTCATTTCTATATGAACGGAATAAATAGGTGAACACCTAACAAGTTGTGTAGGTGTGCATTTTTGTATCATGTTAGAGCAAAATCGTGCTGTAACATGTCGTGCTGTAAAGGAGTTTACAATGGAAGATTTTGTCGAACCGTGTCTGCGAATTTGTTTAACCGACATAAAATTTATCAGATCCAAAAAATTTTTTTTTCCACAGTCATTGCTTCAGAATCGAAATTCGTTCAAGAATTTGTTTCGTGAATATTAGAAGAATGAGGTATGCAGAGGCACGAGCGTACCAGTCGAACGTGGCTGAATTGAAAAGGCACGTAGACCACGAAAAGAGTTCGCTTCCGTTTCTACATTGCGAAATCCTTTTTACCGAATGGATAAGAAAATATTTCTCTTCTACTCGATATCCATATTGAAACGTTGACCGAACGAAACAGCCTAATCGTGTCACACTCGTCGAGATCAATCGAAATCCAATATGACGTAAACATAATCGGGTAAACAAAGAGAAAAAGCTCGGAAAGCAAATTATTCAGAGCACAATAAATATTTAAATCGAAAATACAGACGAGGAAAAAAATATTTCACGCTTGAACGATTGAATTAAATGTCCATATTTCTCGAGATTATCGATCGGGCCGTTAAACAGCAAGTGTTTCTCGCCAACTGGACAAATTCTAGAATGTTAACGAGCCATCTCGTCGAGATGTACATATAGTTTTCGAGCGAATTATATGCTCAATGTTTAGATAATACCAATGCTGGACGTTATTTGCATACGCTGTTAGAAAAATTTTGAAATTTAACACAAAAATTTACCTGAATTTTCACATTTTTATGATATGAAATGAAAGAAATATAAAATAATTATTAATTTTCATAATTATGTACTAAAATTAACATTTTCTACTTGAAATTTTAATCATCGGAGCTATGAAATGATTTTCATTCAATTATTGTTTGAAAATCTTAAATATTACATGAAATTTAATATTGTCGTTATATAAAAATTCGTAATATGATGCGCAAACGTTCTGGAAAGTACGATCGTCAGTACGTCTACATATACGTCTATTAAATTTAATAATTGATCTTTTGCATTTCATTAAAACTAAATATGAAATTTAATATGATACCTTCTTAATTTTAATGTCGTATTTATTTAGAGTTTTATGTATAATTTTTAGTTGAATTTACACACATTATGTAGGTGTTACTTGCTTCCCTCATTTTTAGTTCAAATTTAATACAAAACTTTTTAACAGTAGTGTACCTAGCATGATTAATGTAAAATAAATAAAAATCTAGCCGATCGTATTAAGATACCTAGTAATTTTTTTGACAGTTTTTAGAACGCGTGTTCTAAAAACCGTCAAAAGAGTACTTTTTTGCACGCCATCTGCTTCACAGTTTTGAGTTAGACTCGACTCAACTTCGACCTCTTTACCTGGTGTTTCTAAAACATATTTTTTGTGACTCCCTAAACGCCGGTATTAATACCACCCACACAGAAAAAAATAATCAAGTGATCTTTACTCTTTCTTTTCTTTTAATTTACCAAATAAATAAGGTTACTGGCTTTCAGTTAATTTACTTTAAATTCTAGTAATATCTGCCAAACTCTTAAACTTGAATAATAAAGTAATTGTTACTTCAAATTAAGTTTGTCCAAACACGAACCTTAAATTACGGTCAAGAAGTACTTTAACGTGGTAAAATTTACCATTTAGTTTTCTCCGTGCATATATAAAACAACTGTTCCAATTCCTTTTCGAAAATTTCACACTTGCGGTACAAAAGAGCACACGCTCTCGGCTAACACAAAGAGCAATTATATGAAAAAAAAGGAGAGCTGAAAGAAGAAATAAATTAGAAGCATGCGAGCTAGCGGAGTTACGTGAACGAACGTTTTTCTTCCAGATCTGCCGATCGGTGCATCGTTTCCGCGTAATTTTTAGCTACGATCGAAGATAAAAATACATCAATTGACCAAGTTCTCATCGGTATTTCCTTCTTTTCCGAATTAACACTAGATTTACGGACACTCTTACATACCTATTATCGTGAGAGACTTTCAATTTGAAACAATAACGAAATCATAAATTTTTTTTAAAAAAATAAATTTTAAATCAGTATAGTCATAAACTATCAACTTTAAATGGAAAGTAGAGATACATATTTGCATTAAGGAGGTTGAGGTTGAGGTTCTAACAAAACTAGAAAATGAAATATGAAACATGATCATATTTTAGAATCATGATATCATTTAGAAGTTTGACAGAAAAACTACTTTTTGACAGCTATTTATTTAGTTTGTTTGAAATAAAAAAATGTTTCAGTTTTAATATTTATATGAAAAAATGAAATCCAAAAATTCAACAAGACATTAAATTATTTATGAGATTATTTTTAGTTTCAGTTTGGTACGATATGTATACATAATCTCAAACATTTGAATTGTCAACAATTTCAAATCTGACGTCACAATTGTCAATAGATTTTATGTCAACTATTATTCAAGCTGGAAGTTTATTACTTAACAGTTTCCTAATCAAGTCAGAAAAAGTGCTAAAATATGTAGAAAATATTGCTACATGACGTATCTAATTTTGGCATCACTGGCATTATTTTTTGATTTATTATAAATAAAAATGTATTCTTAGCTTGTCAAATCGACACATTTTATATAGGATAAAATGCAACGCTTCAAGTTAATCTTCATTCTAAATAGCTTCCTACGTCTTGAAAATCTTACAAAAAGTTTCGAAATTAAATAAACTATCAGAAGAGAGTAATAACAAATTTTTTTCATTATTCTTATATGAGATGCCTCAACTTCCTTAAAAATGTATTAATAAAACTGCAAATCCGTAAAAATGACGGGTTCCGTAAATTTAGTTTTGATAGCAAAATTAATATAACTGTCAGGATTTATTGAAAATTTCCACATCGCTAGGTTAGTTGCAAAAATTCCACGTGTCATAACTTTCTATTCATTCTTAATCTCTCATCCCTTGACGTGGAAACACGCGCTTGCCGTAGGTCAATTGCTGCCGCGCGAAGAGAGAGAGAGAGAGAGAGAGAGAGAGAGAGAGAGCACGAGCGCGTGACTGCAGATTACAACTTGTGCACTTCGATCATATGAATCGCGAAACGAGACGAATTCGCGAGCACAAATCATGCCGCGAGTCTCATTTATTGTCTGTAATTTAAACAATAATAAAAAAAAAACGAGTACGTAGGGTAGAAGCACTACTTTTGAATATTACATCATGTAATTTAAATTTGACTTTGATATTTCAAGAATATAATATTAATTATTTTATTCCTTGGTTTTATACTGAATATCCAGGAACGGTGAAAATGTTCGTAATTTAAAAAAATTAGTTTTATTTTCATCATCGTCAGAGAACTATCAAACATTTATAAAATGTATAGCAACAATATTGCTATATTGCAACAACTCTAATAAAAAGTATGATTTATATTTGATCGAAAAATATAATCAAGTAGCATATACCTACCATTGAAATGAGTCAAACAAAAAACATCGATAAATGAGTCAATACTGATACTGAATTTTTTTATAAGAGTGAGTTTTCACATTGAAGATCTCGGCAAGTGTTAATTTTCATTTTTAGTTTTCAGCGAGTAACAAAATGAAAAAAATATCAATGAACGTGTCGATTGATCCTAGCCGATGAGTTGTCGCTTTCAGATCCGAAATAGGTAAGAAGATGAGAAAAAAAATTCTTAAGAGGTATTCTGTTTACATCTCATCACGCTCGATCGGCGTCACTGCGATTCCTCTGATTAATTAATGAATTTTTTCTCATACACATGTTGTATCTCTTTCTAATAAGTAGGAGAACAGAAATACCACCGGATTTCACACAACGGAATTCGCTCATTCAAAACGCTCGGAACGAATTCCAAGAATCCCGTGCACTCCGCGATGTTTGCGAAAGTGTTTTCATCGAATCGAGTTATTGTTTCGCGCAGTCGTCGCGTTTGTCGTGTCTTTTACAATTTTCCTTCTCGTACGACGAAGCGCATGCACAGTTGAAAATTTTGTGTATAATTTAACACAATTCACATGTCCCAAACGGTCCGCTCACATTTTTGTGTTAATTTGACCAATCTTATTTATGTTAAGCAATGACACACGTAATCAGTACCACCATGACACACCGAAAATATTAATATGAACATGTATTTATGGTATCATGTGTTTATCTAGAAGTAACATAAAAAAAACATTACTTCTACACAAAATTTCATTAATAACACAACCACAGTATGTAAATTGTACACAGAAAAAAAGGATTACTTGAATTAAGAAAGTTATGCAGAAGAAATATACTTTTCAATATCAAGTCTTATTTTCTTTCTTAAATGAAGAAATAAATTTTAAAAACAATAGTTGTGAATTTCTTGATCCAAGAACGTGTGTCCTTGAATAAGTCAATATATTCTTCATTCAAGAAACTATTACTTACTATTATTATTTTTAAATTATTTTTTTTTTATTTGAGAAATAATTATCTTAGGATAAAACAAAATAGATTTGGTTTAAGTATGGCAATACTTGATTCAAGAAAAAATTCTCAATTCAAGAATTTAATTTTCTACTAATATGGAGAAATTATTTTCTTGGTGACGGAATTTTTCTTTCTTGCACATAACTCTCTTGAATCAAGTAATCCTTTTTTTCTGTATACATACTTATGTGTTATAAAAATAACACAAAAAAAAGTAACTACAGAAATTTAATACACAGGAACACAAAATTTTCAACTGTGTGGTTTTGGTAATATCCAAGCTGTTCGATCATCTTTTCACCGAGAAATCTCCAGGTGGAATTATTAATACACTTTTCCGGAGAAACGGCAAACGTGTTCCCTGACATTTCGACTAGTAACGAGTTATCGCTATTACGGATTTCTACCGAGAGAAATTATGGAGAGATGATATTTTTCATGCATCGTAATTAATAAATTGCACAGTTGCGCAACTTCAGTCGGCAAAATGGAAGACCTCGGGAGAGGAAAAAATTTGTAAAAGAAAAAAACTACCGAGATATGGATGAATGCGAAACTGAAAATTGTTATTGTCCGAGTTCGGATTGAGAGGAGAAAATAGCTGGAACGAGTGAATCTCGTCCAGAAAGTTGTGATTTTATTGCAGTAACAATATTTTCTCGTGAGTGAATTATTGTTATTATGTTGTTGTTGTTGTTGTTATGTTTGTTATTGTTGTTGTAGTTATTGTTATTGTTGTTATTGTTTTTGTATTGTTATTGTTGTTGTTGTTGTTTTTGGTATTTCGGAATTAACATCCAAGCTAGAGATAGAATTAGCGTTAAGGGTGAAAGAAAGGTGACTTTTTTAACAACAAACCACTAATTTAAACTTTTGCACGAGAAATTTCTCGAGTTTAATTCTTTAACAGACAAGAAAATGTCGAGCGGGGAGCTACAAGGAAGGGAAAAAGCATTCGAAATTGAATTATATTCAATAGACGCGATGCTAATGCCGATTACGTAAGACCGACAACGGCCCACTAACCCCAATTCCGGCGTTATTTTTCACTCGACAAATACGCATTTGTATGATAATAATTTACCACCTCGAATCCTATCGGTGATCGGAATCGAATTTTTCGTACAAGACGGTCGTAGAATTTATTCGTGTCGTAAAAAGACCGAGCTGGATTTTGATATTTTTGCGATTGGAATGTAATATTTACCGTAACATCGCGACCGTGTCCGAGGTCGCGTAATGTACAAAGAAATCGATATCGCGGTGTGCGTGCTCCCGGCTCCACACGAATCCGCGTGTGTTTATGTATAGAAAAATAAAGGCAGAAAAACGCGCGAGGAAGACATCGGGGATTCCCAATTTCATCTGGTTTGAGCCACAGAGAGAACCGGTCGGTCTCCGATCGTCCCCTCCTACAATTCGAGGAAAAAATACTATTTACGACACGATGATTTTAAAAGGAAGAGAAAAATTGTCAAATCAATTAAAATTTATCGATTTAAAAACTCCGTCACGATGCAACTCGTGACCAGGAGCAGAAAGTTTATAATCGAGGAAGATATGAAATCTCGTTGATTTACTAGTAGGACTGGATTCGCCACGAGGAAGAAGAGAAAAAAGTGAATGTACGTGTGTAATCGAGTGTCACTCGTTTCTTCTCGAGTCTTGAGATTCCTCTTCTCTCAAAGAGAAAGATATCGTATTTATTTTCTTTAATCGAATTGTTTGTATTGCACGAAGTGTCAATATCACCTGATTTTTGATACCGAATTCAACGTATTTTTAATATTATAATTCACGATGATATACGCTTATATTAGTTTGATGTATCGATTCCGTAATTTCAGAGGAACAGACTTTTCCCTCAAAACTGTATTCATAAAATTGACACAATGAAAACTCAAAAAAGTTTTTCCGAATTTAATATTTTATTCAGTCCTATTTCACCGTGTTGTTCTCTCCCAGGTTGTAAACTAATTATTAAATTTTTTATTTTATCGATACTCGGATGCTCACATAAATATTATAACGTCTAAAAAAATGAAAAAAATTGTCGTATAACAAAGTAAAGATCGCATTCGACAGAGTCATATAGTATAAAGTTTGAAGATGGTAAAAGTGAGTAAACTGAAAAGACAGAAATTCATGTAAATCGATTTTAATTCGTTTGTCTAATTTCATCTCCCCCTCCCCCCTCAGCCCTCCTTCTTAATGAGTTTCGGTCGTAGGCTACGGTCTCGTGACTGAACGGCCCTGAAGCCGAGATGCTGACGCGAGTCACGTGCGATCACGCGCCTTGAATTTATCGTTCGATCGATGTTATATGAATTTTCACGCCTTTTCTTCGTCCTTTATCGATCGCGTTTCTCAAAGAGAAATTAGTAAAATATGATCAACACTCACGTCGAAAGTTTGATTTTGCCTCTACTGTGCAGTAAAGGGGATCAGTGTAAAGTGAATAACATATTCATTCAATAGATCATTTAGTACAACATTTAAGCTGTATTAAAAAAAAAGTAATCAATTATCTTGAAAAATCGCGGAGATATGCTTGGATATGCTTGAGATATGAACAAAAAATGATTATATTTTATTAATTTTTATACTATAATACTCTATACGAACCAATAAAACAATATAGAAACAGCATATATATATATTTTTTTCAATATTTGAACTTTTAATTTGATTTTTCACCTGTTTCTGGTCGATATTTTTATCTTAAAAAGTGTTAAAATCTGTTAAAATAGTGAGTATCTTTGGTTCACATAGAACGGAATATAATACTCTTCAAAATGGAATTTGAATCAACTCGATAGGTTGAGTACTTTTCGTGTAATCTTGTACACAATTTTCAAAAACAGTTTCTGGAAAACATGCTCCAAAACTACTCGAAAACTGTTCGAAAACTAAACTACTTCGAAGTTTTCTAGTTCGATAGTTTTCGAACCGATTAGGCTAAAAAAATGATATATTTTTCGAATTTACATGCACTGACCCCCTAAAGCGATTACGTCATCGCTTTACCGCACGTGTCCAGTAAAGTAAATTTTTACGCCTGCGATGTGCACGATAATTTTATTCTTCATTATTATTTCTCATTACTAAGAGTTAAGAAATCCCCGATTTTGCGCACTTGTACAATTTACAATATCCTAAGCCTGTCGCCGAAAGAATGTATATAGAATGCTCAGGAGAAAGCGTCGTCGAGAGTTTTCAAAATCGGCGTCGGCGAATTTTAGAGGACGGACTATTTAAACGGACGTGCAAAATCGAATAAATTATCGTCGCGGAGAGTGCGAGGAGAGTCGCGACGCGCGTATCGCGCTCGCTCGTAATAACGCGACGTGATTAATTGTCCTTCGAGAACAATCGAAAAGTCGAACGAACGCTCCCGGAATTCGATCTTCTTTTTTATCGATTTTTATCGTCGCTCGGTTCGGAGATTCCCGGAGGATCGGTAGCGGGAAAAAAAGGTGATTCACACTCGAGTTGGAGGAAAATAGTTTTCGCTGCTCGATTGTTTACTCGGTACACTCACTCTAAGTCTAGTCAGCCTACGAAAATGAAGGAAAATTTTGGAGAATGGCAAACAAAGACATTCTTCTTTGTCAAAATTGACATTAAAGTTGCAAAAAACAAGTTTTTTGCAATTTTTTCGAAAACCATGAAAGATATAATCATGGCGTTATTAAAAAATTGTAGATCTCGGTGAGACGAATAAAACGACCTATAATAAGTTGTTTTTATTCGCAATATTGTGGTCGTGGGAGGCGATTGAAATTTCTTCGCCAAAACTTAATATTTATTAACGAATTTTTTTTCAAAGAGAACGAACTGAGCTTTCTCATGAGCTCATCAGATTGTACCTGCGATTTCTCAGTTTTTTGCAATATCGATTTAAACATTTTAAATTGATTTTTCGATCATTTGTTAAGAGAGTGCAAAAAATTAACCTGTTCTAATCGATTTCTCGTCGAGAAATCTATAAAATATGTATTTTTCGTAAAAATAAAAGTGGTGGAAGACAGTCAAATCTTCAAAAAAAAAAAAACCGTCAAAATAGGTGATTTTCCTTTATTTCCGTAGGCTGACTGGACTACTCTTGGATTATAGATTTGTTATTGTTTATCGAGGATGGCTGAGGTTTCAAGAGAGTGTCGCGAAACGACGTTCGATAAACGAGCTCAATGCGCGACGTTATTCAATCGATTCCATCTGCCGTATTCGCAGTGTGCCACCAATAATACCGTACTGGTCGAATCGAAATGTTTTCCTCGTGTCGTTAATTCGATCGTGAATCACCGCGGGCTCGATTAGCCTACTCCGATCGTCTTTCTCCTTTCCTTCGAGCGATCAATCACGTGCCTTCGCGCGGAAGAGGTAGCGTTGAAAAAATGCCGAATAAAAAAAAAACGTATCGTCGGTTTCTATCGTTCGCGCGTGACTCGATTTACTACTTTTACCAGGAAACTCGATGCAAATTTTTTCGCACGCGGCTGCCCGTCTCGATCGGGGAATTGCAGGTAGTTTCGTGCTCGCACAGTAGTTGAGATCAGCGTTTGTCTCGACCGATTGAATTTCGGATAGAATCGACTGTCCAGTAGACGAACGAACTAATTTTCGAGTTACGAACAATATTTTTTTTTATTTCTCATACCAGCACTCGAGTTTCATACATCAGAGCGGGGAATGAAAATTTTTCATAGTCATTTTTGAATTACTAGTGAATAAAATAGCGATTTTACGCAATTGAATTCCATAACGTGATGGACTCCCGTCTATATCATTGAACAATCATATTTGTATAGACCCGATACTGCAAGATTTAAAAATGCGCAAATACGGGCGTTAAAATTTTTGAGCACTTTTTGAATACTTATAGCAGGAATTAATATATAATTCATCTGTATGATCCTCGATGGAACTAAGCTGCTTCTAATTTTGTTATGAAAGCGTCGGGGCCCAATGATATACATAGTACAACAACAATTCGAGTGTAACAATTTTCGTACCCCCTGCGTGGCGGTAGCGAGACACTTGCCGGCGATTGACATTAAAATTCGTTACGTCAAACGCGAAGTTTGTACACAGAGAAAAAGGATTACTTGAATCAAGAAAGTTATGCGGAAGAAGTATACTTTTTTTCTTTCTTGAATGAAGAAATAAATTTGAAAAACAATAGTTGTGGATTTCTTCATTCAAGAAACTATTACTTACTATTATTATTTTTAAACTATTTTTTTGATTTGAGAAATAATTATCTCAGGATAAAACCAAATAGATTTAGTTCAAGTATGACAATACTTGATTCAAGAAAACAAATTCTCACAAGAATTTAATTTTCTGCTAATATGGAGAAATTTTCTTTCTTCCGGATAACTCTCTTGAATCAAGTATTTATTTCTTGATTCGAGTGATTCCTTTTTTCTGTGTACCAACAAGACGCGTACACATTTCGAGAACACCGAATTTATCGGTACAGGAATAGAGAAAAGATAAACGACGACTTTCGTAACGCGATTTCATCTTTCCTGACGTCGAGGAACGTAAAATTCGTTCAATGGCGAAAAAGAAACTTACCGGCTCGGTGAATTATTCATCGCGCGCTTTCTTCGCGGGGTTATAAACGACGAGTGTGATCGTCTTACCTTGCCGCGTTCGAACGAGTTTATCGGCGCCCTCTTCCTTCTCTCCCTCGTCCGGAGAACTCACACGACTCTCCTCTCGACGATGACGTTCTTCTGGGTATCGATGTGCGCTTCGCGTTCTGTGATTCTGTCGATAATCGGGTTCCCGCTCATGATCCGTTCACGGGCGGCTCCTTTCGCGCGATCACCAACAGTCCGAAATACACAACGCGGGTACAACGAGACGCGAAAAACTGAGCCCCGAGCGACTCGCGTGCGACAATTTAAGTGCTCGACGCTGCGAGTACCCTCTCTCTCCGCCGGCGCCTTCTTCGAAGCCGAAAAAACCGCAGGAGACGAGTCTCGGCTGCGTCACGGACGTTCGTTACCGAACGCCAATCGAGATAGCGGCACGTGCGAGCCGATCGCGCGCCAAATTTTCTCTCCCTGCTTCCGATGTCTGCGGAGAGCGTACACATCGGTAAACACAAGGCCGTGGCTCGCGTTTCTCGATATAACTCGTGCGAATGTCATTCCCCGCCACGTGCCCAATCGCGTGAGGTGCTGAACGATCGAAGGAGAGGCATAAGAGAATATGAAATTTGAAACTCGATTAGGACTTTTCTAACGTGTTTTCTTTTATGTCGTTGATTTGCCGACAATTTTAGACTTACTTTCCTACTTTTTAATCTTATTTATCTCACAATAAACTTTTTAAATGTTCTTTCAATTTTTTCGTCTTACGAAAAATACATTCTACTATTAATTCTACCTTTATTATCTTGTGACAACTATTTAGGCGTACTTTTAACTTTTTTTGTTTTAAAGAAATACGCCTAATCTTAATTTCATCTTCAATAACTTGTAACACGTACAATTGTCTTTTTCGATGTATTTAACTTGGACAAATTTTTCAAGCAGTAAATTATTTTAGCTTAGAAAAAGTTTTGTAAATGGTAGATTTGAAATAATTCCAACAACAAATATTAATTCCGAGGACAAAATAATACTCATTAGTTATTTTTATTCGTTTATTCTTGATAATTTATTGGTTTGGCAATAAAAAAATTATCATTCGATTCTATACAAAAACATGGACTTAATAAATTATCTACTGGTACTAAAATATAATTCCCAGTTAAATTAAATTGGTGTAAGTGAAAATTATAATAGCATTCGTTCATATTATGATATGGATAATATGAAAAATCGATTTGAATTCGATAAACGTCTTTCATAGTTGAATAACTATATGTAAGATTTTTCATATTACTAATTATAATTCTCGCACTAAGCGTAAAATTAAAAGTTTTAAAATAAATATTTTATAGCTGTATTGGTTTGTCTTCTATACGACTTTTTTACCTTTTATTTCAACTTTCTTTACATGTTTTCAACTTTAAATTCATCTTTCTTTCAACGTTTTTGTCTTTAGTTTCGTCTTAAATTCGACTTTTAAGTACAGTTTTGGGTACTAAGTAAGACTTAGAAGTCGAAATCAAGACAATACAATGCATTAGCATTATAGGTAACTTTACCTTTTTGAAAACTTCTTCGTCTTGTTAAATAAGACATTAAAAATCTTTCGTATACGAAAAGACGAACGCGTCGGTCGCATCATTCGCGAACGAGGAAAAGCCTCAACGGGGATAAATCGCACAGCAGTTTGCGCAATTCCACGCGCGTAAATTTTCTCCTCAGAAGAGATCGGTATCGTTCAAAATCGGGAAAAACGCACTTCCATTACGTCACTCGAGAAGAAAACTTTTCATCGCGATTTCTCAATCCCGATTTGTATTTTATTTTATTTCGTTGTTGATTCATCAGGCTTCTCACTTGCGATTTTCGTAAATACAGCAGAGAACCGATTTCCGTGCTTGGAAATGCAGCTGAATGTTTTGTTTGTGCATAAAACATTCCAACAATATCTCTGTCGGTATCGGTATTCTCTTGGTGTATACTAATGAAAGTGATCAGGTTCATTGATCCATTCCAAGACGAAAATTTTCTTCAATTCTCGAAGAATCGGTATTTTATTTACCAAATAAATTGTCAAATATGAACGGTTTTAAATGGCGATTTCTACAAATGCCCTAAAAAACAAAATTACTCAAAAAAAAAAATTTTACAAAAAAAATGATAGATATCTTTTTTATAGAGCTTGTAAAAACAAAAATTTTGGCGCCAATAACAACTCTCTATCTTCAACGGTTCTCGAGATATCGAGAAAACTCAAAAAAAAAAAAACATAAAAAACGAAATTACTCAAAAAGTATTAATTTTACAAAAAAAAAATGATGGATATCTTTTTTATAGAGCTTGTAAAAACAAAAATTTTGGCGCAAATTTCAAGTCTCTATCTTTATTAATTTTCGAGATATTCGCAAAAAAAACACTTTTTGAGGGTAAACTTCAAGGGGTTGTAGGGGGTGAATAATCGATTTCGGCTAAAAATCCTTTGGGGGATTTTTTTATATGCCCGAGGACTACCTCTGTGCTAAAGGGCATCTCAAAAACTCGGGTGTCTCTTTCGGAACTAAAGCCTATTTTTTTTTTTTAATTGCATTTTAAACGAGCTACAAAAATTCGGTGCAATCTAAACAAAGATGGTCACGCGAGAACGTTATTCCAACCGATTGCCTCAACATTTCGGCAATTATGAAAACACAGCGTGAACATGTTTACCGGGTTGATCGTCGATTAATAAAGTTGTCCATTAGCAAACTCGCTCGTATATTTTCTTTTCTGCCGATGAAGACCGTTAGAAACGAGTCATATGATCAGAATTAAAGAGTTGTTACATCAGCGATAATTAGAATGATTAACAAAAACACAACGCTCACGCGCTCGAAAAAAAAGAGTCGGAGGAAAAAAAATTAATTACAATATCGGGTCACAACTCCGTTATGCTTCGAGAAACACCTGTGTTTGTGCGATTTCGGATATTTGGTGTTATTTTTCAACATACGTATAGATAAAGCTATGTATTACGAGAACAGCACAATAATAGTGACTTTAAACTCTATTTGATCGAGGCAAACAAAAAAATTGATATATTGTTTTCTTCTATACAATTTGTTTGAGCGAAATCTTGTATGTTTGCTTTGACAATAACCGAATTGTTTACGAACCATATTTCAATTCGCGTGAAAAAAGCGAAGAGTATGTTAAAATATTTGTTGTTGTCAAAAAATGTGTGATCTCTAGGAAATCTTTTAAATGTATAGAAATATCATTCAAGAGATTATAACGAGAACGATTTCGTTATGTCACTACTTTAATTACATTTAGTTCATTTTCATTCTCTCATGTGATTTATAATTTCATCAAGGACTTCCGAATTCTCGACGTCATAGTTTTTCCTTCATTTTCAGACGCGAACCCGTTTGTTTTCCAAAGCTGCGTTCCGCTCTAAGAATGATTCAAGATAATTGGTCGTTGCAATCGCAAGATTTTGGTTCGATCCGATACGGCTGATAAAATACTTGGAACGCTATTAACGGTATAATTTATGGGGCCTGTTACACCAAACATCTACCTGTTGGAAACGTTGATGGTAGCAGCAATAAATCGCTAGATGGATTATCACCGAGATGAGATTAGAAACGAAATAAATTATCAAATCGTTAAATTTGATGATCTAGATGAGACTAATCGTAGAAAAGTGTGAAATTGTGATATCTCAATTTAAAATAAAAAAAAAACGATGAAAAGATCTGTATACCGTCCACGTTTGAATAACGATCCACGTGCTCTTGTAACTATCACATG
The DNA here is from genome assembly GCA_003055095.1 of Goniozus legneri. NCBI lineage: Eukaryota > Metazoa > Arthropoda > Insecta > Hymenoptera > Bethylidae > Goniozus > Goniozus legneri. Next base: position 14,865 of record NCVS01002053.1, on the reverse strand, counting down.
TTTTTGAGTCACCCGCATCATTCAGAGATTCCTCGATTTGAATCGCTATCACGAGTGCAGATATTCACGGACGAGTCTTCCTATCTCGTATATCCGACGAAACATCCGAAGCACGTGATTCGTGTTATTGACGGTGACACGGTGCAACGCCTTGAGTTTGGCATTAAAAATTTTATTTGACTAATAACCGAGTATATTTTCCACGAAATAATTGCGAGTAATTTATGATTCGTGGGTTGAAAATGAGTAAAAGAACGAGGAAAGAAAATATCGATGCCTGATGAAATACGATGAAAGAACGTTGTACTTTTTTTCTAGGATTTATTGGACGTTCATCCTCAGATACCATACCTTGAAAATCCTTGCGATTCAGGCCATCCGAATGACGGTTCTGTAGCTGGCTGTGTGTAGGTAGGGCTAAATAAGCGCTAAGAATAAATTCATTGTTATCCTTAACAGAACCGAAGCTACTCATTTCGATTTTTCGCGTCAGCAATTATGGCTTGTGCCAGCCAAACGAGGTTCACATTCGACAATTTCTTAACGTTATTATTATTTTTTTACGAGTAACGTGAAATTATGCGGAAAAGCATGATTCTATTTTGTGAAATCCTTTTTGAAATGAATATTGTATCTTTATCGCTAAAAGAGATTAGTTTGAAAATTCTGTGATAAAATCTGTTGTTGCGTTATTGATGTTCCGTTTAGAGTAGGAGAAAAACTGTTAAAGATGAAATCTCCTGGTATTTTGTGACGTTAAAAAATAAATTATGTATTGAGCCACACATTTTGTTTTGATCCAGTGAAAATCGCGTTATTATTTTAAATATTTTTGATATACAATAATTATTATTAATTAATTAGGTACAGGAACACTTTATAAATCGTGACAATCGATAACGATAATCAATTACGTACAACTAAAATACCTGCCACGGTATGACGTCTCCGATATGAAATAACCCTTAAAATAACATGAAAACATTGTTATTTTTTGCCATAAATTTCGGACAAAATTTTTGTTTGGAAGCGCATGCGAGCGGCTGCTAAAGTCTACTAAAATAACCAGTGACAATAAAATATCAGTCGAGAATTAGTTATACGCAAAAATTGATATACATATATATTTATATATAATATATATCAATATATCAAAAAAGGAAGCAAATAACGGAAAGTGGACATAATTGTCCAAATCGAAAAACAACATCGATATTATAATTAATAAAAAAAGATGCGTTCAATGCTGTTTTTCGATCGATTTCTGTTCATGCAAATGTTTAATATGTTTGGCGGAATGATACAACAGAGCTTCAAATCGGAATAATACCCAATGAATATTAATTTTTGCAATATTTTACTTCGAGACTGGACCCTTCCGATCTATGATTATAAGAACCTCTCAATCCATTAATAGGCTTAATTTGATCTTACAGCACTAAAAAGGCACAATTTTTTCGCACCTGATTAAAACATCGTTATAATTCAAAAACGATACTGCTCTTTCGAGTCTTGTTTATCCTCGATGTTTATTACCTGCTCGCGTATATTCGACGTACAACACATGCTCGTTCACGTACGCATAACCAGTATTTTACAATGTTCAATTTTCGTAACGGTGACACGATCACACGTGATTTACAATTTTTTTATATCTTTTCTTAACATTAAATATATATTATATATAAACGCGGTATATTACGTATATTAAACAAATTTATATATAATACACGTAATATATTATCTTAAACTAATTTGTGATATTTTTCTATGTAAATCTAGGGTCTACGAAGACCTTATAAGGCGATCAACTATAAGGGCTTTTGTACAATTTAATGGAAAACTATGGGAAGTTTATGAAATAAAGAAAATTCTTTACAATCATATTATTCACTGTAAATATATGAGTAAACGTCCCAATAATTAAATTGCAATTGCTGTGTTCACAGGGAAATATCATTAACTGAAGTTTTCGTAAAAAAAAAACGATTTTAAACCTTTTCAAATTATTTACATGTTGGTGATATATCGTTTATATTACTTTCCACAGTTTAGATGAAAAAATATTTTTCCAAGAATAAAATAATTAATTTTTTACACTTCATGATGTTACGTTCTTGAAAAATGTGAAAAATAAAATGATAATAAGTAGAATTATTTATAATCTATCTGACGGTTCACGATACTTCACATACATCTGAACTTTTCTTTATCAAAACAATACACATCGATCAAAATATTTTATCAAAAACGAAATAGCATACTATCAGTTTTTGAACAATTAAAACTGACCAAATTATCAATCTGATAATTATATTATTGCAATGCACCACAATTAGAATGTCCATACCAACTGATAAAAATATCAGTAATAGCTGACTTTTATTTAATTGTATGCTGATAACGTGATGCGGCACTTATTTCAAATTAGGTCATTTATTTTTCGTTGTCCAGTTTTTCGTTCAGTCATTCGAATGCCTTCACTTGAGCCATTACTTTTCCTTCCCATAATGGCAGTACTTCCGAATCATCTGTTATCTCTTCTTGAATAACCTTCATATCTAAATCTTCACATTCCGTTTTAAAGAAATATCTGAAATAGAAACATATTCGTTACATTCACTCGAACCAAATTTTCAATATTTAATATACAATTTTGGCGAAAAGAAACATTTATTATACACACCGATAACTTCCTTTCTTAGGAAGATATTCCTTGAATTGCTTCAAAGTAACATTCTGTCCTGGGATTTTGGTCCTATAAGGAAATTGTTCGTCGCAAAAACTGAACACAACAGTGGTGAAATTTCCCCCCTCTTGTTTAGATTTTCTCAAAGTTGACTGGTTAGACTGCGCACACGACTGGCTTTGTGCAGCTGACTCAAATACTTGCTTCGATGTATTTGGATAACGTTGTTTACTACTTCCGCGTACTCTGTCTTCTTCCATTAACCTTCTACGTGCCTCTTCAAGCTGAGTAGCCTGAAAATAATAGAAACAGTGCATAAGCGAAATTCCAACGTTTTGCATTATAATATATTTTTAACAAAACTTTGTATACCGTGTGTGGTTGAGGTAACGGTGGCATTCCTGGATCAGCAACAAATGGTTGAGCCGGTACACCCCAAGTTTCTCCCCTATTTGTTCTCTCGAGAGAACCGCTCCGGGAACCGTATTTTTTCCCATGTCGACCGTGTTTGGAATCGACTTTCTTGTCGCTCTCCTTAAGCCATGATAACAAGCGTATATCTTTGCTCATGGATAAAGGAGGTGCATCACTGACAACGCTCACTCCGCTATCTGTTAACTCTGTCATCGACTTCTTTGTTGTAGATCGTCGCGTATTATCAGATCTTCGGAACCGCGAATCGTGTCCTGTAAATATTACATTTTCGTTACATATTTATTTGATGAAATGTAGTTGATGAATATGTAATTATAATGAGAATCTATACCTTGAAGATCTTGTTTATGAAGTGAATCTGCATAGTCAGATGGTACGGATTTTGATTTTGGTAAATGCGATCCTAACGAACTCACAGAGCCAGCTCCAACGTGATCACTACCTTCCGGAAAATCGTGAATATTACCACTATCCGCAGAGAAGGTGGAGAAAACGTCTTTCTCCTTACGGGGTTTGTACATTCGTGGATAATTGTGCATAACATTGCGTCTTCTTTCGGGTGATAATGTAGTAGGAGATGAGAGCCCAGGTGATCTTGAAGGCGTTAAATCAGACCAAACGCGCGACACATGCTGATCGAGAATTGCCTGATCGCTGTCATCTTCTATCGACAATTTCTCTCGCAACGCTTCCGCCAAAGCGTTAGGGGCAACAACACTTGGTGTTTCCGTTGGTACCTCGTGAAGACTATCGTTATCTTGTAAATGCCTATCTAATTTCTCCTGAGTTTCAATCTCGCGTTTAACACCTTCTAATTTCTCTATAAGCATCTTAGCGAATTGTTCAGGCCGCATAGGTTGAATTAAATCACGTGGCATACGTTCTGTACGAGGTATGACGACATGATGCGACATAGGGTCGCGATTTAGGCTAGCAGATTCCTTTATCGCTTTACAATAACGTATATATTGCTTTTTACTTCTTTGCCTCCCAATCGAAATACCATCTCTGCAAATAAACAAATAATTAATTTTTGTATTATACAGAAATAATTTTAAAAAAATATTTATAATAGTTGAAAAATATTTCAAATGAACAAAAAAATGATTCATTATTGGTTATTAGGTATTGGGTATTAATGGAAGCTGTTTTGAATAATACAGGATCAATCTATCTCCCATAAGAATAACTTACACTGAAGAATCCGTAAGAGAAATATTATCTGACTCAGTTCTTGCATCACTGCTTAAACTTTGAAGTTCCGAGTCCTGTCTAGATACTGGATTGTAGGAGGAATATTGTGCGTGCAATCTGGGTACAAGCATATGGTATGGACTAGCTCCATGTTGCAAGTAAACGCTACAAGTAGCACGCAAAGCATCAAACAAAAAAAAAGAAAACAAACAAAAATTAAAATCAAGTGAAGAAAATTTCATATATACTATAATTATGCCAAGAATATTGAAAAATGAATAATGTTTATTGAGGTTATAACAAAAATTAAATAAAAATATTGAACAAAATGATTTCAACAAAATATCAGTGAGTGCAAAAATTAAAATATTAACAATGACAAAACAAATGGCATAAATCGTTTAAATATCAAAGTTTTCCATAGAGAGGAAAATCTACTAACCCTGCGTATGCTTCTGGTTTAGGTCTCAAATCCAATGCTCTTGTCTGCTGTGTAGCCATGAGAATATCTTTGGTCAGTCTTAGCTCACTTTTCAGTTCTGCAGGTGTATCATTAGCTGAATGCGATCCATGCACAGAACTAACAAACTCGCTATCTTCGTGTAAAGTGGGCAGTAGTGTAGGTCCGCAAGACATAGACATTTCTCTACTTGATTCTGAACTTGGACATCCACCAGAATCTGGATTTTGGCAAGCTTGTACATAATGGAGATATATATCAGATCTAAGAAAGTTTGGATATGTGGTTTCGTTGATGAGACGTTCCACTTCTAGCTGTGCTGCGTCAAACACTGTTTTATCAACACGCCCTTCCTTGACTCTACGATTTGCTTCTTTCCTTATATCTTCTGGTAAAGATAGCTGGGATTTCAGAAAGAACCTTCTATATATCAACTTCACTAAATAACTTATACGGCTTGGATCTTGTTGTTCTTTCAGACCTTCGCAAGCAAACCAGAAAATCAATGGGTTAGTATGCCCCTTTTCTTCTTGATCCAGATATCTTCTAAATAATTCCAAGCCTTCTGGATCTTGCAGCAATGAATGTAAATTTCGAGCCCATCGCAGGTAGGATGGTGGTGAATCATTTTCCATGTTTCCGCTTGTTCCACAGCTACCTTCTGGTTCAAATCCCAAAGGAGCAGAAGCATCGCCAATAGCTGAAGCTGCAGTTGTAGCTAAAGATGAACGTCTAGGTGTCAGAGCGGGACTTTGTGGACGGAACCTGCTGACATGTCCTCCTGTTTCCTCTCCTGGTAAAAGCGAAAAAAAAGGTAAATATTATTCCATACTTAACATAACTCAGAAGAGCATTCTATATATTAATAATGATCGATCGCAGATATCTAAAGCGTTCAAATTTACCAGGTACTGGGGGCCTTGGAGAGTTTTCATTGAAGCAACGAGCTTCATATTGTTGAGATCTACTCATCCTATCTGTCATGGTTTTCATGTACTATTTTAATGGTCTGATTAAGTTTTAGTCCACGTCTCCTCTTAGTGGACATGATTAGTCCAAACCTACAATTGAAAAAATTATAGCGAATTAATAAAATAAATTACAACAATAAATTATTGATAAATGATAAAATAATACATTTCTGATAAAAGTCAGAATTCCTAAAACCAAAATTAGAATTCTCAGTTAGAATTAATTTTACTGTTATTAAATGAATTTTTGTAATGTATATTATGAAATCAAAAAGCCCAAGTATCTACATATATGGATAAGAGGTTTGTACAAAAGACCAGTGCCCGGGTAGTGGATCGATCGAGGTGGTGAGTCATACACCAATTACGCTCCCAAGGGTTTCCTCCATTCTATAGAATCCTAAGGGTGAGGTTTAACTGAAAAAGTATATAGCAGATTCTACTGAACTGCGCATCGAGAGATGGCTTTCTATATGTTCCTATTGGTCTGCGCATAGCCTTTGTGTGGTATTGATCGACAAAATATAATATATACCATTGTGCAGAAGAGTCTGCCCCAAAATTATCAACCGTGAGATATTCTATTGTAGATCAATACTTTAAATCAGTATAGCGGAAAAATATTAATAGCTTTATAAGGGTAGCCCAAAGTATAAAAAACTTATACCTGGGAGTACTTATTGGTAGTAATCACCATAGAAATATGATTAGCAAAGGTTTATTTTTCTAGCTTTTCCAAAAATTATATTTTAAACAATTTATTGTCTCTTATTAATTCTATTAAACCTAAGTGTATTCATAAATTTAAATATATATTATGAATTTCTCATATACACAAATATTGTTTAAATTAAAAAAGAAATGGCATCATGATAAAATATTTCATAGATTTAATGTTTAGATTTTCAATATTTGAAAATTATAAAAACACGTAATCATTAAAAAAGCAAACTAAGATATCTACCATAATTTCTCTATGGAAACAATTCAGAAAGGTAGTGAAATTTGAACCGGATGGGTATATGAGAATAAAAGTATGAAATGAAAAGCTGTCATAATGAATCATACCGACTCACTGGATTTCTACCTGAGTTTTGAACAGAATAAAAGGCCATACATACCATATTGAAAACTACCACCTGGACAGAACAATAGAGTTTGATATTTTTATATTTGAAGAACTTATTATAGACCAAATTATTATATTGCTCTTTGCCACAACTACTGAATTTCTTATTATTGTCTGAAAAGTAGACCCACGATAGTATCGATACCACGTTCCAAAGCAAACTGAGCTCTAAGGCTGCGTCCTGGCCAGGACCGACACTGAGCAGAATCATGGAGTAGGGATGAATTGTTCAACCCTGATAATCGGTAGGGTGCATTAATCTCAATGATTACTCGATGCCGAAGAAAAATTTTAAAAAGGTTTTTTGAAAATGATATCAAAGATTTAAATTAAAAAACAAAATGTTCTTTCTTTTAAAAAAAAGTCAAAATTAAAATCACTATATGTGTAGAATGAAGAAAAGTATAAATTTTTCAAATTTATATATAATAATAAAAGAAACCTCAATTCTTTATATCATACATATAGAATACTGTATAGTACCTGTTGATTCTATTCCATCTATTAACTATATATTTATTTCTTCCTAGAAATCGTATTATTCTTGAATAAAGTGACCTTGAGTCAATATAAAGTTAAAAAGAAAATAATATTTACACATACATATTGAGAAAACCCTACCTCTTTTTTTATTGTCTGTCAAGAGGTTAACTTTAGCTGAATGAGAGACAGCATTTGTCGGCAGAGACAGAGTTTTAATTTGAGAAGCTCAATTAACTGTGACGTCATTTTTGATATTGTCTTGTTCGGAAAGTTCGATGTAATACTGTTCAAATGGACAATCTCTAATTTTTTAAAGGAGCTCAATCATATCGAAACGTATAATCTATCGATTGTTCGTGAAAATAATCTACTCTTTTGTTCTCTCTTATCTCGATCATATTTAACAATGCCAAAATTCGTTGAGAATCATAGTATGTATCAACTAGCTGAACATCTTCGAGTAATTATATAAATCTTTTTGAATAATTTTAGGCAAAACATAATATTGTAGTTGAATTGTAATTGATTGATATTCTTGTGAAAAAGATACCGAAAGGTTCATCCGATAACTCATCATTTTTGATTGGTTTATTCTACGAATGTTAAAAAATACTTGAACTAATAACAAAGTGGTAAACGAATGAAAAAATAATTTTACTTTTACACAAAAATGTACATCTGATGCCGAATTTGACTTTTGAACATCGCGTTAATGACGTTCGTCGGAATAATTATACCTGCCTACACACATACATACACTTCTCCTCACCACCGTACTTTGAACATAATTAAATGCCGAAAGAACCGCGACGTAGGGAGAAAGTATCAAGCTCGAGTGCACAAAGCTGCCCTGCGGTTTTTTCTCACGTAAATAAACTTCATTAAAATTTTAATACATGATCAAAGCTAATATGTCTTAAAAGTAATTATCCCTCGTCTTTCGATTAACATTCGTATATTAGTAGATTCAATCATGTAAGTATTCGGATACATCTTTTTATAAATAAACAAAGATGGTTCGTGAATACATCAACTTTCACCGATATAACTGGGGAATGCAAGAAATTTTATTCGTATTTTATTTTTGATCCGAAACTCTGATCATACCCTCGACCACGAGATCTGGGAGGGGGAATTCGAAGAAACTAACCCATGGTCCGCGGTTATTAAGATTTTCTCAAGTGTGAAAGATGCATATAGGCGGAAATGGCACGTCATAACCTCAAAGCGTACATATATCGATACCAGCATGCGTTGCAAATCCTCGACATAACCTAAACCTAGCGCATTTCAATCGCATCATATGAATATCGCCTTCGACGACCCGTGAATAAGTATTTCTAGATTGCGTATATTAAAATTCACGCGTCCGTGATTTAGTTGCGATGGAAAAATCGCCAAACGAAAAATGTTTTCTACGGTCGATAAGTCGCGTTCCTTTCGCATGCTTTTCCTTTGCGAATTTCCTGGCGGACAGAACAACGCCATCGTACGGACATATTTTGCACAACACGTACAAATGGGAAACTCGATAACGTCTTTTCGTTTATACACATCTGCCAATCGATTTTTTATTCAATTTATAATTCAGTAATCGTATTGAATAATTTATTGTAAGATCTTCATCAAAATTACGTTAAATTGACGCTAGAAAAAATATATCTCGACGAATTGCATCTCGAGAGATCAATGAACTCAAATTCAAGATTAAAAAAACGTTGGGTCCTATCCAGTGCCCACGAGCGGCTTGCGTATAGTTCACCGAGACTGTATTTTCTCTCTATCTCTGTTCCTAACGGCTCGCGGAATTGCTCAATGAAAAGAGAAAATAATGTCGAGCATGAACCGGTCATACGAAAGCTGAATAGCGCCATCGCTGGTGTCTTAACGAATCTCTGCGATAGCGACAGGTGACCTTTTTGGAATCTTCAAAGAAGGCCCGACGTGGCTGAAGAATTTCACGAGCAGAATGTTCGTTTTGATCGCGCCAAAACAGAAAATCCAGTGGATATGTCGACATTACTGGTCTCTAGCGAACGAAAGGACACTGATACCTCTCGAGATTCTTTGGAGTTTGTTGCGAAGAAAAGAGAGAAAGAGAGAGAGCAGAAGGCGGAACAGGTAAGTTCGACCTTGGTGCGATATAACTGACGCCACAGCGGAGAAGCGGAGAAAGAGAGCGATATAGAGAAGGAGAGTTAAGTAGAGACAGAGAGAGAGAGAGAGAGAGAGAGAGAGCAGACCCATACAGAAGGGACGGAAAGAACGCCGAGAACGAGAATGCGCAAGCGTGGTAAGAGGAGAAAAGAGAGAATCGGGATGGTGTCAAAGGTGGGGAGGGTAAGAAAAAAAAACGGGTAAAACGAAAGGTAGAAGGAGGGGAGAGGAGCGGAGGAGGGGGAGGGCGAGAGACTTAGGCCTCTTTGGTCGGCGGCATCGCTTGATGTACGCGGGGTCCGTAATTACAGGTTTTCGGAACGCCTTCCTTGGCCGTGCCACGCTGTTCGAGAGCCGGAGCTCTTCCCTCACTACTCACTCTCTAACGGGTGTCCCATAACCACTCGTATCTGATATTTTATTCTCCGATTCAAATTATTAAACGCTTCTAGAAGATCAGAATGGTACGCATGAATCAAATGACGTACAATACTAAGTATTTAAAAAATTGAGTTAAAATTGTACCAAAAACAAATATTTTGCGAGACATTAAACACTGGAATAGAAAATACTATAGTAGCGAAAATTAAGAATGAAATTTCGTTTGATTCATTTCTGTTGATTGGTTACAACTATCATAACTAATATGTAAATTGAAAACATTACAAATTTGCGCTTGATTTGGATAAATAACATTTTCTTTCATCAATACCTCAGTAATTTTCACTGTAAGTTGAATATTTTATTGCAAAAAAAAATGAATCTCTGTAGGTATGTTTCAAAAAATTTATTTTCATTCTTTTCCAACATTATTCAATCGATAAATGGTAGTAAATTTTACAAGAAGTGTTTAAGATCCCGATTTTCCACAAGCCAATTTTCGTAAATTTAAAAAACTTGAATTCTCAAAAAGTAACACGGTAAAGTTAATAAAGATTCTTTTATAATATAAATTATGACTTGAAATATTAAAATTCATCGCGATCTAGTAGTTCTGTGCTTATTTACCGTGCAAATGATTGTAACAATTGTTGTTCCATTGCACTTCCAAGGCAAACGAATGTAATTCAATGTGATTTCGTATTATTTCAATTCAATATTTACAGTGTACCCTAGAAAGACCGTTCATTCTTTGTAACCTACTTTGTAATTTAATTTTGAGGTGTTCTAATGAAAAATCAATAAATTGTATGGTAGTAATAGATCGTATAACAATTTCGGTGTATAATATTTTAATAATACTTTTGTAAGTGTAAAGAAAGATAGCGACACTCTCAAAACTCGAAATTCGTTGTTTTCTCGGTACGATACGATGTGTTACTGTGGACCTTCGTGGAATACTCTGTATACACCGAGCAGATATTTATGAATGTAAGAACGAGGAGGGTCCTAAACTTACGTTTCTCGAACGCGGAGACATGACGAATAAACAAAAATACGATTAAGGACGTACCCGAGCCATCGTACGAAGTGTAGCGTACGTTGATAGTCGTCACTTCTCGTTATTGAACGCGAGTGATTTATTTTCCGAGAAAAATTCAAATTACGCTCTTTTGTGAATTAGCCTACATCTAGGACGATAATAAATGAATAGCCCTGTAGCGACCAGCGGCAGAACGAAATTCCGAGAAAGGTTTTCCAATCTACCAATTCCAGGTAAAAATAATTCGGAGATTTTCCATCTCCTCGAAAAAGAGAAGAAAAGTGCACGTTATCGAAATCATTTCGTCAACCGTCATCCGTAAACGAGTATTTGAAATTCGTTTCTAATTCATCTCATTCGGAATATGAAATTATAACCAACACTGAAATAAGTGTCATTTAAATTTTATAAATGCTTCGGTGCTGTCTCCGGTGGAAGTAACAACATTTAGAGCGCAGTGAGAGAATCAGGCTTATCGAATATTTCATTTAACGAGCGGGATATCAAGCTGATACGGTGCTGGGTAACGCGGAGCTCTTCGAGTAAGCAAAGCATACACACGGCGTCCATTCAACTAACCCTTTCAGCCGAACCCCTCTCCCCTCCCCCTCCTCCTCTCCTCAACATCCCCACTCCGTCTATTTCGCTCTTTCGGTCTTTCCAACTTATCTCTTGTTTCTCGCTCCTTCCGCTCACGAATTTACCCTCTGACCACTTTTCTTGCTTTGCGCGCGAGAGGAGCCTTCATTTTTCACCGAGATCATTCCCGAAGCGCAATGTGCCGAGCGAGTCATAAAAATCCAATCGAGATGAAAAGCGAGCGAAGGAAAATCTCGAGCGCGCGCTGTAAACGCGCTCGTCGGCTTTTGAAAAAACACACGAGGGCAGCGTGAGGCAGAGCGAGACAAATACGAACAACACGAAGGAGAGCGAGCGGAAACGAACGAAGGCGTGTCACCGTTATCGCCAGATGACTTAGGTGGGTATTATGTGGCCCCAAAGGTCCCCGAAGAACCGCGAATCTTTTTCGAGGAAACATCTAAGGAAGCCGCGCGCTCGCTCCGGGCTTCAGCTGTCCGCCGAGGCCTCTCGCGAACGATCGCGTCGGGCCGAACGTTACATCTGTGCCTGTGTTTCAATTCATAACGAGCCTGGTTTTTCTTCCCGGCTCGTCCATAGCCGAACAAAAGTCATCGGCAACGAAAGCGAGAATTAAAAAGTAAAGTCGAATTTTCCTGAGCGCTCGAAAACACGACAGCTCGTTAACGACTGCGTTAATTAAGAAGTTGATAACAGCGGGGGTAGGAAGCGCTAGGTAGAAGTAGGAGGCGAGGACGCTTAATTAATTGGTGAGATAATTGCCTGTGCACGTGGTATGCTACCAGACATGTGAATCTCGCTGCTATCGCTCACGATTCTGTCTACGGTGTGTGAGTGTGGCCAAATTTGAGAATACAAAGTCGCGTATAATAAAATTCATTCGTTGATTCTGTTCGATTAATTATGGCAAGGATTTTACGTATTGTGGTTCGTCGAATTAACGATTCAAATGGGACGATTCGGATTGAAAGATTTTCCCCCTTCGTTATCCGGATCGGAAATACCTTCTTACGCCTACCCGTTCATTAATGCTCAGGTAACGTCGCAATTATAGAACTAAATCAATAGTGTATTCATTCAATGCCACAAGTGGTATTTTATTACATTTTTATCAACCTCGTATGGTGTTCTTATTGCCATCGTTATTGCGATATAAAAACCAGAAAGGCCCTTACAACTACTTGCAATTGTCGTACTGTTTTGAAGGGAAATCAGAATTTTTCATGTCAAATTTTCGAAATGTATCAAAAATCGAAAAAAAAGTTCTTAAAGGCACACTGAAAACTAATATTAGTTGGGTATACTTTATATTCGTTTGAAAATATAGAAATAAATATTTTGTTCGATATAATGAATTATTATTTGGAATTAAGAAATATCGTTTAGAATAAAATCAGTATCTTCGATTCAAACAAATATTTAGTGGAATTTACTTGATATTTGTTTGAACGTATACAAATAAATATTAGGTACATTCAACTAATTTTTGTTTTCGTTGCGAATCATTCTTTCGGTAATTTCAGATGGTAATCCGCGCGGCGATTACGTAAAAATAATCACGACGTTCACTCGCGCGCGGGTTACATGAAAGAAAGCAACATCGCGGTGGGTAAGAGAAAGATAGATGCGAAGCACGCACAAGGGGAAGGGGGAGAGATGCGGGCACCGCAATTAATATCCCATTCGGCACTGTTATAATTAGTAACCTCCGCTAATCTACAGCAATTAATACCTTGACGTAGCGGTTCATCGATTTTTCTGCCGGGACGCACTTTCTTCGCCTCTTGCGCTATTTACTCAGTAACAAGTCTTATTTCACGTGCATATTCCATGTGTAATGACGAATTACTTCGTTCACATTCGCGGGAGACACAAGAGATAAAAAATACTGCACTTTATATCCTTCGTTTCGTAAAACCAAATCACTATCTTCTCGAATTTTTCGCCACGATACGATAATTATTCCTTTTGTTACCCACAGGTATATGGGTACACATACCGAAAGACCGAAGCACGGTCATTGACGACCGTATCGCGTTCATAGAGCGGCACCACACCGAATTTTCTACCGAGTGGCATCGAAGTCTCCCGTGCCAGGCTTTTCAGCTCTCGTCCGAAATTCACCTGTTCGTCTCGCACATTTGAGATCCGCAAATTTCCTTTCACTGCTCGCACTATCAAAACTCAAATCCTCTCGATGAAATAATCCAAACGTAGCGAGATCCTTGGTCCATCACGGGTAAACAAAAATTCACGAATAGGACGCGATGTGAAGTATCGCGAGCACGCACGAGACCTCGTACCCGGGTTGTGAAACTCGTACGAACAATACAACGTACACAACGAGACTGAACCTACAGTGACCGCAGAGCTCCTGAGAGTCAAAAAGAGCGAGTGAGAGGAGCCCGAGGTGTATCGTCTGTCCTCCTTCGTCTTACGCAGTTCCCCACAACGATCTCTATCCCCTCTCCAGAAAACGGTCCCCCCCTCCCCCCTGCACCGATCGGTCGCCATCTGAGCTCGCTCGCTCGCTTCTCGGTTCTCTCTTCGATTGTTCCGGCTCTTCCCCCCCCCCCCCCCCCCCCCCTCCTCCCTCTATTTTTCTCCCTCTACGTACCTCCCAGCACTTCGGCGTGCTGCACGAAGGACAAAAAGTGGCCGAGAGAGGAGTCCAGGTATAGGGGCGAATTCTTAGGAGGATCTTTAAAAGGAAACGCGTGGTTTTTCTGTAGCCCCCTCCCTCCGCCTCCGTTCTCTCCTCCCTTGAGGGCCGACCCATAAAACCAATGGGCCCCAAAAGCCGCCTGTTGCGAGCGAGAGAGAGAGAGAAAGAAATTGCAGTCCCCTCGCAACGTGAAAATTCAAAGCCTCCGCCGCGAAGAAGTTTTGAGAATGTTTTCATTCTCGACAGTTTTTGCTTTTTTTATCCTCTTATTTTCGATATTCTCCTTCCAATATCGCGGATGAAACGTGATCACGAGATTCGGGACAGAATTAATGAAATAGGCCATAATTGTGTAATCGCCAATATGAATTTAATCCTGATGGCCAAATAGAGAAGAGAACTAAGGATTATTTTTTTCCTACGATCGTGCGCAAAGTTCGTTTTTGCGCACGCGTTTACGTGTGCAAAATGTCAATTTCCCGCACGTTGAAATAAGCGTGCGCAAAATTCACGCGTACGCGTTTGCGTGTGAGAAAATGCGACGGCTCGATCAGCAGCGGCTTTCAAGTCGGTGACTCGAGCGCCGGTTTATTCACATCTTTCGATCTATCGATCTTTCGACTATCTTTTATTCTTTAGTACGATTACGTAGCACGCTT
>NCVS01002051.1:0-22636 GCA_003055095.1 Goniozus legneri | reverse complement strand
TCGGGATTTTGTCTTTCGGGATTTCGGCTTTCGGGATTTTGTCTTTCGGGATTTTTTTTTCGGGGTTATGTCGGCGAACCACCGATCGCCGAATATCGAACGAACGATTTCCGACAAACGGTTATTATTGTCGAAATTTCGCTCGTGCAAAAAAAATGAAAACATTTCCATGAGCGAAATATCAACGTAGAAGAAGAAATTTTGGTATTGTTCAACAGGTATCTCGATAACAATGAGAATTAACCGAACGAATTTCAGCGCAATTTTGTTCAGATAACCGAACGAATTTTAATGGAAATGTTTTTGCGAGTAATGAGAGAACAATCTAATGGTACGTCAATCCTTAACTCCGATGCGAAACGAGATTTGTACTATCGCATCGCGGCATTTACATCACGCGTTTATACGTGGCGTGCGAGATAGCCTTCCGCAATGCAGAAATTACGCTTTCACGGACATCCGATCTCGCGGTGTGTATATCTGCGGGCATAAATCATTTAACAAAAAGAAAAACAATCAGTAATGACGAATCATAAACCGGAGGACAAAATTTATTTCTCGGGATGATTTATACGAAGGTACCCGATCGAATATTTATTTGGCGAACCATTTTTCTTATTTTGGAGTCGGAAAAATGAAACATGGAGCCGTTGTAGATATGACACATGAAAAATTATATAGTACTATCCGTTACTACTTTACTATGTAAAATTGTGCGTTTCGACGCGAATTACGTATACGAGCTGCGGGCACGCGAAGCGGGGAAAGTGATTCGGTGAAATATATCGGTAGACGTTTGTCGCGATAAGAACGAGCCGAGGGCAGAGGGGAGGGTCAGTTGCTTACGGAAATAGAGGTACAATTTATTGCTCGCGCTACTTCTTCGGTAAATACGCTACGCTGCCCACGCGGCACAATGCGCACCTGTATACATCAAATAACGTGTTCGTTTTTGTTGTATGTTATAGAGGAGAGGAACTGCGATAAGCGCAGAAATTACGCCAAATGAACTAAAATTTAATAATTATCAGTTAGCGCACTTTGTGAATTTATTAATACAATGTACTACCTGTTGGTAACTTATTGTACAAACAATTCATTATCTCGAATTTAAGAATATGTATCAAAGTAAGGATAATCGTATTGGCATACAATAGCCATTCCTGTTTCTAAAAAAAACAACACTCTCGATAACGAAAGAAACCACAACCGGTGATTATAAAAATTTCGGTACGAAACTCCAAAAAAGATATTTAAAAAAGTACACGATTGATCGATTCCATAACCTCGATTCCCATTGTCGTACACTGCGACATATTAATAACAACCTTGAGTTAGTAAAATAGCAGACTCGGGCAGCACCTGCGTTTGTATTCGTAAAACTGCGATAGGGCAATTGGAGAGTGTTGGTGTCGAGAAGTCGCGATAACGGCTGGCCGCGACGATCGCGCCAGGAGTAGCTGCTTGTAAAAAGTAGGAGTGGTAGGAAGGAGTGGAAGAAAGAAAGAAGAAAAAAAAGAGCCGTCGTAGGGAGAAATCGCGAGCGAGAGCAGCAAAACGTCGCCCATGAGCATGAACGCTGTCGGGAATCCGTCGTCGTCAAGAACGTCGCGGGCGAACGGATCGCGCGCCGCGATGTCCACCGTCCGCAACGGACCCTCAACATCAGTAATTAATTATAAAATTCAAATTCGCGGCACCGAGGGAGGCGCATCACTCGCATATTTTCTTCATGTTTTTTCTTCCGCTCTCCCATACTGTGAATGATTATCGCGTGTTCGCGGTGTGACACGGGAACGTACGAATTTCGTGGAAAATTCCGATGGTGATTAGTTTAGAGGGATTATCGATTGATTACCATTGCGTCGGGAGGGAGAGAGAAAGAGAGGAAAAAATGTCGAAAAAAGGACAGGTATCCTGCGCGCCGGTTAAGGACTCGGTACTCGAGCTTCGCACGCGCATGGCGAGAATGCTGTCAATCATCGAGATTACCTCGCAGAGCAAGAATCCGGTACCAGGACAGGCAATTTAGCGAAATATTCTTCTATACGAGGAGTGGGATTTTGTCTGTCTGTGTGCGCGTCTGTGTTGTCTGTGTGCCTCGAGTGTATTCGCCGTCTGTCTATATACGTCGTGTCACAATGAAAAAACTCGGAGAGTGCTGGACAGCTGTTTTTTATTTTATTTTTCCTCCTTTTTTTTCACTTTTTCCCGTCATCGATCCACCCGCGTTCTATTTTTTTCTTTTTTTTTATTTTTTCATCAACTTGCACTCTTCGAAGAATTTTCCGATATACGAATTTCCACGGGCTTGTCCAAAAGCGATACCTCGCTCCGGATCGGCAATGACTAATCGACTTGTCAATTTCGCAGATGGCGGGGCAGGATCCAAAATGGCAGAAGGACGCGGCCGATCAGAATTTCGATTACATGTTCAAGCTGCTGATAATCGGCAACTCGTCGGTTGGCAAGACGTCTTTTCTCTTTCGCTACGCGGACGATTCCTTCACCTCGGCCTTCGTATCGACTGTCGGTATCGACTTTAAGGTGAAAACGGTCTTCAGACACGACAAGAGGGTCAAGCTTCAAATCTGGGTTAGTATGCCTGCTGCACGTGCGCGCAACGAGCCCCTCTAGCGAGCGCGCGTTCACACACACACACACGCTGTGTACAAACCGTCGCTCTAATTTTACCGCGGTTGAGCTTTTTCGTCGGAATTCAGTCCACACGTACTACACGTACGCTCTCGAGCGTTACACTATCGGATAAAGAGCCGAGCCTAACGAAAAAATTTAACGTCTCGTTTTTTTTTAAATGAAAAATAACCAATGGATATATCTCGCACTTGGCGAGAAAAATGAGGGATTTTATCTAGTTTGACGTTTCCGAGCGAGAGGAATGAGAATGTAATCCCTAGTTGAAAAATGGGATCCGATGATGACCCGAAATAAGGTTGGATTGTGTCTAGAGTTGCAATATCGACTCGAAATTGGGTCAAAAACTGCCGAGTCCTCATTTTTATTCGCTATTTTCATACGCTGAAAGAATCAAAACGTTCAGATGAAAATTTTGTTTTCGCGAATAGGAAATTTTCTTGGTAAACTAAGTAGAAAAGTAATGTAGTAAATTTCAACGTAATCGCATTGCTCGGTAAAACAGTGTCCTTAAATTGACTCAATTTTCAAGTGGACTCTTCCCAAGAGCTAATTTCTGTCAAATTAAAAAATTCCCAACCGTGGAAATTTCTGAACTCGAACGAGAATGCTCATACGAATTGCGATATTTCAGGACACAGCGGGCCAGGAAAGATACAGAACAATCACGACGGCCTATTACAGAGGCGCGATGGGCTTCATTTTAATGTACGACATAACGAACGAGGAATCGTTCAACTCGGTCCAGGACTGGGTGACGCAAATCAAAACCTACTCGTGGGACAATGCCCAGGTTATACTGGTCGGCAACAAGTGCGACATGGAGGAGGAACGGGTAATCAGCTTCGAGAGAGGCAAACAGCTCGCTGAGGAATTGGGGGTGCAATTTTTCGAGACCTCTGCCAAGGAGAACATCAATGTTAAGGTATACAAGCCGCTATTAAAATGGTAAATTAAAAGAGACCGTGCTCGTAGGCCGAAAACGAGATGCAAACTGCACCCGCTGTTTGAATCTTTCCCCGCCCACGCTCCGAGAGGGCGTCAACTTGGCGCGAACTCGGAAATCGATAAATTGCACATCGGGATCTCGCGCAATACCTGCGCCACAGAGTCGAGAAACTCCTTAATAACGTCATTAAGATGGACGCCGAATGGGTAGCTAATAGAGTTCGCCGCTGATCCCGCTGGAAAAAAAATTGACTTTGCTGCAGGAAAATAGTTCTTGCGGAATACTCGTTACGCAAATTTATTAATGCATCAAACGAATGCTAATTTCGTCCTCTTCGACAATCTCTCTAAGAAGAATTTGCTAGTTCAATTTTACTATGTTGATTAGCAAAGATAGTTATTATAATTGATTATTCAGCAAATTTTAACCAAACTTTACTTTTTAGAGTTGGCAATTAAGAGTTATTTATAGTTACACAAAATATAGTTGAAAAGTTTTCAGAGTACATTCGAATGTACTTGTAGTTGAGAACGTACATTCAGAATTCATAATGAAGTGATAAATCATTTTATTACTGTAGTTAGTTTCGAGTATTATAACATTTTATTATTTTTTTCCCGTATTGAAAAAAGAGATTGTTGAATCAGTCAATGGCGTACTTTCACAAAACGTTTAATTTAATAATGGTTTTAACACCAACGAATTCAGTTACTTTTTCATCAGTTTAATAATTTTACTTTGAGTAACATAAAATCACTAAAAATATTTTGTTTTGCTGAAATCATTCTGAATGTTCGATTGGTCTATCGTAGGCGGTGTTCGAGACCCTGGTCGATATAATCTGCGACAAGATGAGCGAATCACTTGACAACGATCCGACACTGATGGCGGGCGGTGCAGGGCAGGCCAAGGGTCAACGACTCACCGATCAGCCGACCAATCCAGCCAACACCAATTGCAACTGCTAAAAATTCGCGGTAGCTGTTAAGCGAGAGATATGATGATGATAATTAGAGCTAGCCAGAGAAGTGTAAGAACGAAGGAAGAGTGCGAGAGAGAGAGAGAGAGAGAGAGAGAGAGAAAGCGAAACGAGAGAATGGTAAAAGAGATACGTACGTCTGTATGAACGAGAGAAAGAAAGAGAGAGAGAGAGAGAGAATGAGTAAAAAATTTCGCGTATGTCGCGTGTCTCAAAAATGCTGGCGGTAGCTATATAGTCCACCATCTTCGTCGTTCCTTCGTTCGTTCATTTATTTTCGAAACTCGAAAGAGGCTCGTATCGTTTCGAGCGCGATCCACGTTGCGGCCGAATCTTCGCGATTCAGATTGAAACAGCAGCTTACTCATTTATCGCCAACGCGCTGCACGAATGACGAGAACGTACGTTTTTTCGCCAATACAGCAAAATCGTGTCTGACAAGGCGTTACTGTACATGTTATATATATATATATATAAATATTAATTTTCGGACATAAATGAATTGTACGTGTAGAGAAATTTTTTTTTCGTTGTCTGTCGAATGCCGCAATACGAAATCGCGCTGCGAGTACCTTATTTTGTTTTTTCGAATACGATATAGGAGAAGATGCTGTATACGATGACACGTCGGCTGGCTGTATCGAATTTCACAGCTTGTGAGAGCAAAGGGGGTATTTCGAATAGTTCAATTTTCTCATTTTGTTAAACCAACGTTGTGTTGTCTTTGGTTCGAAGAATGCGTTCGTTCGTCTCGCGTGTATATCTTAATTGACGTTATAGAATACTTTGTTACGTTCAGTGGAATTCGAACAACTATGGCTCGCTGTGTTTTAGCGTTTCACTGTAATGATCCCTAATTATACATATATATATATATACTATAAATAAATAAAAAAGAAAATAATGTAAAAAAAAAGAAACTATTCGCGCTGCGATTTTTGCGGTCTTGTCAATTTTTCCGACGTGTCTTTTCTCGTCTATGTCAAAAAGAGAATAATATGCAGGAAAAAATGTCTACAGCACTCTCTGTCGAGCGAGCGTATATCGATATAACACAAAAAAGAAAAAAAAACGGATTTAATTGTGACTGTAACAATAAGTGATGTATTGTAAAAGGCAAAAAAAGAATGAATATAATATGAAAATAAAAATTATCGTATTGAAAAGTGCTGGGAGAGATTTTTTCTTGCGTCGTTCCTTTCTTTTTACGGTCGGAAATGAAAAATAAAGAGGAAATCGAAGGGAGAGTAATTCCAATTTTCGATCTCGATCGAACCGCAACGACAATATCGCACATCTCGATCGAAATACCACGAGGGATTCCGTAACGACATACCAATTGGAAATCAGGTCAAATTCCGACACACGCGTACTTTCGATGGGGTTGTTCGTCCATCGTAACGCGCGATCGATACGTTCGACTCGAATCTCGGACTCCATACTTCGTTGCGAAATTGGATTTCATGGTTACGAATATACCCGCGAGATCGACTCGACGCTTCGTTCCTATTTTTTGTTTTCATTCTTTCGAAATCGATTCGTTCTCCCTTTTCCTGGGATAATCGGACGATAGAGAACGAGCGAGGAAGATCTTTGGGCACTTTGAGAAAAATTTTGCTGAACTAATTACATTTTTATTATTGCCGAAAAATAATTTTGACAATTCGATAAGATAATCGTTTGATTCGAGAGAACGTTTGCTGAGATAATTTAAGCTCAACGTCATCTCAAAACTTTCAATTCTTGTTTTTCGAAATAATGTTTTGATAGTACTCAAGTGAACGTTTAGTTAATCGAACAAGTTTTATTCTCAGTGTACATATCGGTAATTGACGAAGACAATAAAAATGTAACGCTTAGAAAGACGAAACCAGTGGTTGTTAAAATTTTATCAAATTCACCTGAACATTGGATGAATAAAAACTTCTCTCTCTAAGTGAATTTTTGTCAAATCCGTTTGAGGTGATATCGAAGAGAGATGCGTGAGAGAGTTCAATGTGAAAGGACCGCGAATGAAACGATGATCGATAGGAGCGTTAATTAATAAAATGATCGATGATAAACGAGAAAGCTAGTCGAGTGCGAAAAATGACGAACATTTATATCGCGTTTCGTGAGAAAAGAGAAATATTAAATCGAAAAATATATCACATTATTCATTTCTAACCAATTCTTTTGATAGATCGAAACTATATTCATATTCGAAATTTGTTTCGCAAAATATCGCAATTTGTTCGATTCAACGGTTATGTTTTCTCGGTGAATTAAAAGCAGAACGACGACGGGCGTTGAAATTCATTGCACAACAGAATGGAAGCTCGAGTACACCTCGAGTATAAGGTCATGACGATGTTAATAGGATTATTAGCGACGGCTGAAGCGTAACGATGGGCGCTTAATTATCGACAGCTTGTATTATATGGATTGGCAACAACTGGGGCCAAACCTATTACTCTCCATTATTATATACATACATTTCGAAAACAACGTCAAACTGTCGTCACTGAGATTATCAAGTTTTTCGAATTAGAAATTTCCGCTGAAAATGTATGGTGCGCTAGAATAGATATAGGCCCCGTTGTATCGCGAGTATAGATTCGAGTAGGTAGCACTTCGTTTCGAAAATCGACACGACGTATGTAGACTTTAAACGAGTCGAACGTAAATACGAACGAAAAATTCTAAACCTCGCTCACTGAAACTACTCTTATACGTAATCATTTCTAACTATGAGATATTCTTTTTCTTCTTTATCGAAAAGAAAAGAGAAAAAACGTTGCGAAAGTACTTTACCTTTTTAAGAACAACTCGAAAAAAACCCCTTGATAGCGTCTGACTTAACGAGAATTTGCGAGGGGATGAAAAAAAAAACTTGTAGCGTTACTTCGTTAATTATATAGGTTCAGTCGAGACTAATGTGGGTAATTTTCTTCGGGGGTGAGACAAGACGACGAGGGAAGAAATGAACGAATTCTCCTGACTTATATACATGTATAATATATAATACGCTGGCACGATCCAAGTACTCTAAACTGCCTTTCACGCTGATTTTTTGAAGCACAAAGAGAGTGTAAGAAAATTCTCATTACTCGTTCTCTTTTTTTTTTATTATCTAGAACGTTGGAGACAAGTGCATCGATTTGATGTCAATTAAAAACGAGAGAAATGCGAAAACTGTCTTTTCTTTGTTTTCTTCGAGTGTTCTGAACGTCACCTTCAGCCGTCGCGGTTATTCAATTCAACTGGGCAAACTGCCTTCTGTACATAGAGATAAAGATGATGAAGAAAATATTAAATATAAACCTATAAATATACATACATATATATT
The DNA here is from genome assembly GCA_003055095.1 of Goniozus legneri. Lineage (NCBI taxonomy): Eukaryota > Metazoa > Arthropoda > Insecta > Hymenoptera > Bethylidae > Goniozus > Goniozus legneri. Next base: position 14,725 of record NCVS01002051.1, on the reverse strand, counting down.
TATATATATTATATCTATATCTATATCTATATCTATATATATATATATATATATATATATGTATTATTAACTCTGTAATGAGGTGTAATGTACGCGTTATAAGAAAATAATTCGTGTGAATTCGTGCGATGTTGTTCTTTCGTGTCGCGGTGCCGTCATTTGGAAACAAAAACAAGATACAAGAGAAAAAAACGTAAAATGAACAAAAAAATGAAATTACAATTAAATGAAAAAGTAGCCCGCGCCACTGACTATTTAAAAAAAATTATTTAACTAGACACGAAAGGAAGAAATTTGAGAAATTCGAACGATCGAAAGTTAGCCTTATATTGTATTCGTTGTTGTTATTATGGAGGATTTGTCGACGAGTGGATATTCGCAGTAACGTTGTTGAGGATTTAATTGACGCAATAACGAATTTAATTATCAGAAGTCGTGACAACTCGCGTATAAAATTAATTCTTCAACAATATCACCGCTGCGAATGTTCACCTCTCGGTATTAATTCGTTTAATATGAGAAGATTTTAAATAGCTGTTAAAATTTATTAAAGAACATAAGTTTCACGATGGAGGACTTATTTGTAAAACCACAATGAGTGTTTAGAGATAATTTGATTAAAGGTAGTCGTTTTAATCGTAATTATATAATTAAATTTGAAATAAGCGATGAATATTTCCGGAAATCAACGAACCTAATTAGAGAGGAAAACTATTTAAAAAAAAAGAAAACAGCTGGTGGCGGGGCACCTTGTATGTATGTATTGTATCGTATGTAAACTATATTATATATATATGCCTAATATTAATAATAACGATATTAAAGTAAAAAAGAAAACAATAATCTATAATAACACACGTGGAACTTACTTCGCAAGCGTTACGTTGACCGTTTATAAATGAATAACATGAAAAAGTATGAGTTATTAAAAGAAGCATTCATACTTCTTTAAGGTGTGTAATTGTAGCCGATGCCGTTAACTGGATCGATGTTTTTTTCGTTTTCGTGTACGACGGAGATGCGTCGTATATGTTAACTGTATGTGTATGTGTGCACAGCTGTTAACAGTGTACAAATAAAAAAAAGGCGAAAAACAGAAGAGTGTAGTTGAAGAGAGAGTGCGAATGATAGCAAAAATTTTTGGCAACAATAACAAGATTTGTAAACAGGGAGATAGACGAGTAGGAGAAGGGAAGAGAGAGAGAGAGAGAGAGAGAGATAAATAAATGTTAAAGAAATGCAAAAACAACATATGTAGATTAAATGACGTATAATATGATATATATATATACATATATATGAATGATCATATATAATGCGCGACATATAAAACAGTGGAGTAAAGCTATAATTTGCAATACGTGTGTCATTGATAATCTTCGACGGACCAACACTTTTAACCATGCTTTACACAGACACATCAAGACGAAGAAGAATTATACGAATTCGAAGGAATCAGCAATAATAGAGCTGAGAAAATACAATATATATATATATATCGCTTCTGTACGCTATAGTGTCAGGTGCTATCGTTGGTATCTCTAGTATTATTAGACGTTGAATGACAGTTTCGTCAGTCGTAATGTTTTCTATCCGTATAATGTTAAAATAATTTTATCAAAACCATATATTATTGTGAATATACTCGCGTTAATATAATCCTTCCTTTGCAATATTATTGCTGATTTTTTTTTCATAGTAGAACAAGAATCACTTAGACATCCCATAACTCGATTCCAACGTATACTCATCTCCATCGCTTGTAGCTCTGTAGAAGAATATTTCTCGAGTTGTCTTCCACATCGATCATGCGTAACCGTCTACTCACCCTGCATCGTTCGAATAATAATTCAGAAAAAAATATTACCAACAAATATTAGACATTATGTGAATTTCACGTTGCACATTAATTCTTCGTTTTTTTTTCCGCCGAACGTATATTTTTCGTTTCGTGATAAAATAAAAAAAATACACCGAGAGAAACGTTATTTTTATCCCCCAGTGCATTAACGCGAGTCATTGTAGCCGGATGAAGAGAGTAATAAGAAAATTTAATTAACCTCAAAGGAGTGCATCGAGTTCAATAAAAAAAAAAAATTTGGTCGTTTTTTCATATCGATTATTCCTCTTAGGCTCTTGTACGAGTTTCGCGATGGGATTATCGTTAGAAAAAATTTTTTTCACCCTTGCTCTTTGAAGAAGGACCAATTACCGACATGGAAGATACGCGCGTTCTGTAACGAAGGTAAGTTTGCTGAAATTTTCTACTCTTTTCGTTCGCCGGAGCACGCTCCGCGAGTTCCATTATAGAGCGTTTGATGGTACTCCGAGTGTCGTAATTCACTCAGATTCGATTCCTCGCTCGCGCACTGGCGTTGGCTCTATCGACCTTGGAGCATTTTCACAGACACGGTTTCACGGAAATAGACACTTGGCAAGTGAAATAGAGTAGCTGTATGAGTGGAAAAGGTCGCCGATTGTCCCCGTGTATCGAAACGATCCGTGTGAATTCCGTCTAATGAAATTACAACTATAGAAAATTGTCTTTTTGACATTTCTCAACCCCTTTAACTCGATTCGCGATGGTCAAGTTTAATCCGATTAAAAATTTATAAAAATATTAAAAATGAATTAAATTACTAAAATTATTGATATTGTCATTATTGTCAGTAGCAATATTCATTTTTATTTTCGTAAGTACGGAATTTATATCCCGAGGTAGACCCACGAAGGAAATTAAAAAGAGTGCACGACTGTTAGATATTTCGGAAATCAGGGTGACAAGATTAAAGTCGGATTGAAAAGGATCGACTTGGGGTGTACTCTCATATTCCTTTTATTCTCGACTCGATCGCGATCCTCGATACATCTCCAGAAAGCTGACACCGTGTGTTCCTTATCTGGGAAAAGGCCGCGGTCGGAACTGCCAAGCTTTATCGCGTCTTTCCTACCGACGAATCAAGTTTTCTCGTGGAGCGTTCACGTGTCGGAAAAGTAAAGACCCATCGGATCAAATCACGAGATATGACATTGCCCCTTCGGTATTTTCTCGACAAGCGGTACGTATCGGCCCATCCAGGGAGCGGAATTTATTTTCTCCTATCGATGAGGTATTTAATGAGGGAAAAAAAATCAATTCTTCTGCGTTTTTTGAGCCAAATTTAACCCGATTTACGATAAGTTCGACTCGAGTGAGCTGTTGAAAACGATCCACTCGAGTCAATCTGAATAATGTAAACTCTGTTTTCAGCAGCATAATTAATTGTACTACACAATATTTACTACATAATTTTTTTTGCCTGTTCGATACACGAAAATATGTTAATTAAAAAAGTAAAAAAAATGATAACAAATAATTGCTTCGTGTTTCATTCATATTCACAATCGAACATTCAACGCGTGAACTTTCACCCGCATTAAGACCACTTAAAAAGCAAAACTAATTATTTTTTCGTCAAACGATACGAATCGGTCCGTCCAACGTGGGGAATTCATTTTCTCGTATCGGGAAGATATAACGAGAAGGAAAAAAATCAATATTGTTGCGTTTCTCGCGTAAGGCAATATCACATTATTAGAGTGTTTTTCTTTTGCCTGTAAAATGGGCTCGAAGTTGATTCCGCAGTGAATGGTACGAGATACAGCGTCACTATACGCGGTATACGTGAATATGCGAGGATTCTATTCATCTCCGGATCGATCGCGGACAGGAATTTCGACTTCAATCTGGCCCGCCGTGTAGAATGCCGTCGACTATCTATGTTCACGTGTACGGTTGATCCATCGCTTTCGTTCGTTTTTAACTTCCTCGCGCGCTAATCAGGTCGCCTCGAGCCGATACGACGCCGATATCCACCGCAATCTCATTTTCGGCTCCATGAAACTTTCATAGACGAGGATATTTATTTTTGAGCCTCGCGCGAAACCAATTGGATCGATCGCGCATATTCGCCGCGTCACGAGAAAGAAAAATCCATCCCCGAGCGGAGTGCTCGCCTTATCTCAGCCGAGTCGTTATCGTTTTGACCTCTCGAAAAAAATCCAGCGCGCGTTTTACGAGTATTTTCTACTCTCGACGATCGATTTTAAAATTCTCATCGCGCGCTCGGCTTTAACGAACTCGCCCTGTAATGATCGTTTCGAATTATATCCGCCGTACGCGGAACGCTGGGGGTCCGAGGGTGGTTTGTTGTTATACGCGATGAAGAAAATTTTTTTTATATCCAGGTGATAAAACTTTTATAAATCCGATCGAACTTTTTTCTCTCTTCCGTTTTTACCTTTATGTGTACACTGCTGAAAATGTTGTTTTTGAGTAAAAAATTGCGTTGGTGAAACTCGAAACAAAATTCAAGCGTCGCAAATGCAAAAAATATAAAGACTCGTTGATTTGAGAGAAACAGAAATTAAAAAATTTTGATGTAATAAATTTGGTACAAAAATCTGAGTGGATCGATATCCGCAACTGCTAAGAATCTTCAGCCGTATATTTATAGACGAATTCACTCTTTTTTTCATCGTTGCGATGTGCGAATAGCAGTCGAGTTGGCGAATGATCGATTTTCCCCGGTTATACTCAAGACCGTATGATTTTGTTCGTCGCCATTCACGTCAAATTTACGACTATAGAGGGGGATGCGTGAAAAAAAGCGCGTGTTTCGAGTGATGGATAGCGCAAACATCGTGAAGGGAATCTGCCGCGAACGATTTGAGCTCGAGTTGACGGCTGATATGTATAAGGGCTCGCTTATACGTATATGTAGGGTGATGAAATTTTAAGACGTTAGGGTGTTAATCTTGTTTCGAATGTCGCGTTAGATATCCTATTAAATTTATATATTCGGTTCTTTAAATAAGCGTAATATGTAATTCATACATTTACCGCAGTGATATTTTCATACTCTTAAAATACCAAAGTAATATTCAAACCACCCGCAAATGGTATACATATAGCGTGTCCCAAATCGGTACTCCTCTGTGTATAGTATATACAGTCGACTGAAAGTTTTAAAACTGTGCTACTCGATACCGAGATTCCAAAGGGGGTACGATTTTTCATTTCTGATGCGTTGGCCATAAGCACACTCTACGCGACGTTGAATTTTTTATTTCTCAAAATTCTGTAAAAGTAGACGAAACAACGGGCCGAATGAATATTCATCGTTCGATGCGCGCTTTTTGGTTGACTGGAAAACAGACGATCTCGAAGCATTAAGCGACTCGGAATCGATATCACGAGCGAGAGAGCGAGAGAGACGGAAAGAGAGAGAAAGGGCTGTTTGCGAGCCTGGCGGACGTGAAAAATTCTCTTTCGTCGCGCTGCACACCTGCTCTCTGCTTTATACCGGCGATAAAACAAACGTCAACGGACCGTGCGGGCAAAACGGGAAGAATAATGAAACGTCCGCGCTATTAGCGAATCGAGAATCGCGCGTATCGTAAAGTTTGATTCTAGAGCAGACAATTTTTGCGTATATTTAATCAACTACGCGTGTTTCGTTTGGTTTTTTTTCGCGATTCTGAATTTTTCACACTGGAAAAAACTATTGAATTTACCGAATATATATTTGAATACTGGCAATTAAGTATTTCGTCCGACAGAATGATTTATGGCTATTCGGGAGGAACATGTTATTCGATCCAACAGTAATTTAACAATTGTTTCGTTCAATCGTAAAAATAGTTTATTGGTAGTAGTCAAATAAATAACAAGCCGACACAAGAAATTTCTCTTCTCGGCGAACTCAAACCCGTTCGTCCCACTCTTTTACTCTCGACTCGATTTCGAAAATGCAATGTCTTTTGTATCTCGCGAGTGGAATATGTAATTTTGCGCCAAAAGTGGCAGCTGTCGCTCGGCTCTGTCTCGCGAATTCGCCGAAAACCGGACGGGAACTATTTCGGTGCTCTTTCCCTGCCTATATAGCGACGCACTCGCTCGCTTCTCCTCTCGGACACTTGACTTCATAAGTCTGCGAAGTGTAGAAAGGAGAGGAAGCACGTCCCGCGATAGATAGAGCAAGATGAACGAGCTTCTTCTCGAGAACGTCTCAAGTTCCTGAGGCTTGGCCTGGACGCATAAATCCAGAAAATGCTACCGACTCGTATACTTCATATACTTTACTGAAAGTAAAATTGAGTGCCGCGCCGAATGAAAAATGTTTGGAGGATTTGCTCACGAGCGTGTACATTATTCGCAAATGCAAAGATAAAAATTTTGCATTTAATTCGACATAATAAGTCGCTGGAAACAATCCGCTTAAATTTTTTAGTTGTTTATTGTTTCAAGATTCATTCTAATTTTTGTAATATAATTGCATAATTATCATTTAATTTTATAATGAATGTTTCAAATCGATATTATAATTCGAAAAACGATGACTGTAAAAACAATTGTAAGATATGTTTTCGTTAAATTTACTTTTCGAGGGTACAAATATTGATGGGTAAACAGAGTAGCGATTAGAAAAAGACGAAGCCGAACGAGGGATGTTTCGAAATGAAACGGGACCGATGAATGGGATGCTGTTGCACCAGCGATGCCTTTTCGGGATAAAAAGCGGATATTCGGAACGGCGAACAGACGCGGATAGGATAATTCGCGACCCGACGACACAAAAAGATGAGAGCGAGGGAGAGAGAGAACAGATGAAATCCAAATGAACCCTTCTTGCGAGAGGGCGCGCGCTCGCGAATTAGAACTCGAACAATCTCCGTGAACCACTCGACTGCACATCTGAGGTTCCTCGATTGGCCAATAAAAATTAATCGCGATTTTCGGAACTGTCACAAATTTTAACGATCGTATCAAAATTCGACAATCGATTCGAATAGTTTCATTTGCTACCATTATCTTTTATTCTCAATTTTTATTACGATTTTATTTATTTATACAACATTATGGTAATTAGCGCAAAGATGCACTAACCAAAATATAAAGCGAATAAACCATCCGTGACACAACGTCGGGTCTCCGCAGGCCATAACGAGGTTGCTTATAACCCTCGTGGTTTTACGGCGACCCGAATAAAAAATAAACTCATCCACATTAAATCGTCCTCATATTCCTAATACAAAGAACAACATTTCGTTCGCCATTCTTCATCCGCTTCTTGGTTTCTGCCTCATATCTATTTTCCCCACAAAGGGTTTTATCGCGACGTAAAATCTTTAAAAACACCGAGACTGGTGAAAATAATTGGCGCGGAAAAATGAAAATAACGTCCTGGCTAAATTTCGAGCGAGTTTCGAGTGGTTTTATACGAATCGTCTCCTCGAGAGGATGAAACGGTAATTTTCCAATAAAATCCACTTTGGTGTAACTACTGTTTCCGTATCAGCTCTCGTGATATCCAGCCCTTACTCACGATACCCCTTCGGAGAGAAGAGCGCGCGCGCTTTCGACGCGTGCCGGTACGACGACTCCTCTCTCGCTCTCTCTCTCTCTCTCTCTCCCTCGCTCTCCCAATCGTAGCCTCTCGCAGTGGAAAGAGTCAGTGCTGCGCGGGCCTTCGCGGCGCGAGGACGTGCCGTGTCTCTCAACTCGTCGAATGCGCCGTGCGCGGGCGCGTTTTGCTTCGGTTGCGTGTCGAAAGTGCGTTTAAAATTCCTTTTGACAGACTACGAAAATTGTGCTAACGTTTTTCCCACCCCTTTTTTGATTTTATTACCGGACCCAATTTTCACTCCACCGATTGAATTTTATCTCCTCGAATAACCGATGGTCACGTACAGTTTATTTGTTACACCTACATCGTATTTTCAATTTCTCTCGACGAGGCGAGAACGAATTTTCACTGGGTAAGAGTATATTTTGTGTTGCGATGGGCGAAGGAATTTTTTTTTCTTCTCTGGTCTCTAAAAATTTGATCACGCATTCGCACGGGCTGAGAGCGGTAATCTCGTTTTTCTTGTTTTTTTAATTTCATTACGAGAGTACAGAGTAACGAAGGTAAAGAGGAGAAAGACACGCTACGTGTTGCTCGGGGAAATCTTTACGCGAGAGGGAGCGAGAGACTTAGAGCGAGTTGACCGTAAGCCGGGCTTAACTCGCGAATCGCTACGGGATGGGAAGAGAGAGAGAGAGAGAGAGAGAGAGAGAGAGAGAGAGAGAGAGAGAGAGAAATTGAGAAGGAGGAAAATAAGACTTGGTTTGGTTAAACACACCGAAGCCATCCTCCGTTGCGTCGAAGCTCGAGGCTTAGATATTTTTCTCAAAGCTCTTCTACCACCTAACCTTTCCCTTTCTTAACTTATTTAACCGCACGGTCGGAACTTTTTAACGCGATTAAGCATTAATAATAGCGTTATGAGTAATAATCCCGTTGACCCCGAGCGTGCTCGTAAAACTTCGCGGTTGGTGCTCGTATTGCATTTCGTTTTTGACGTTTTGAACGGAGGGCGAGGAACACCAGAGCGGCAATCCATTTCAACTTTTCCGTATACTCGCGTCGTGTAAGACGGGGTTTCCGTCTACCTCTCTTTCTCTCTCTCTTCCTCGCTTACTCGCTTCCTCTCGCGCTGTTCGCACGCAGCGAGACGACGTTACAGATTAATATTACAAAGTGGAACGAGCCGCGAAGACCCGCGTGAGTAGTGTGCGTGTGTCCGCAAAACTTTTTCCTCAAAAATATTGCGTTCAAATTTAACAGAAACCTGAGAACTGTCCAATCAAATTATACAGTCGATTTATATTTTTTATTTACATTATTCGGTAATGTAATCGTGTTACCTTAAAATCGACTGCATAATTCACTCTAAATTAAGCGATTATTGTAATCGACTCCAATGTAACCATGTAAACATAACTAGCTCGCGTTGCATTCTCGGTCACGTGTTCTTAAAATTCAACACAAAACTTCTACCAACAAAATTTTCGTCGAGAAACGAGCATGCGCGAAATTTCAAATGCTGTTTCGACTTATGGTTCCGAGAGTTCTAAAAGTTTCATTTTACGCAGAAAATCCAAACAGCGTAAGTTCGATGAGATCACGGAAACTACGTGTTTAAGTAACGCACTTGGATTTTTTACGCGGGGGAGGTAAGCGAAGAGAGAGAGAGAGGGAGAGAGAGAGAGAGAGAGAGAGCGAGAGGAGTAGAAAATAAATTTTCAATGCAATCCGCACAGGGATCTTCGCTGCGTTCGCGAGAAAAGCCAGCGACAGTGAGTTAAGAGCGAGTCCGTGTTACGAGCACGTCGAACGTATTTTAAACTGACGGATCGACGTTTACCCCTCCCCGTCTCGTCTCGTTTCTCTGTTTTGGCTTTCTCTGCCGTCGTCGACGTCTTGTTTCGCGCATTCCGCTCGTTCGCTCCATTCTCTCTATTTTTCGCGCTCTCCCAATTCGCTCCCCGACGCGTGATTCTGACAAATTTGCCGATTTTCGGCCATACGGGAGTTTACCCTCGACATCTTGCTGCTACTGGCGTTACGTGAAAATTGAGCTCTATGAGGTGTAAAAAATTTTTAATGTACAACATACGACTGGGGAGGGAGCAAGAGGGAGAGAGAGAGAGAGAGAGAGATAGAGAGAAGTAAAAGTTCGCCTTCGGGGAAATCACGCAAATTGTTCGCATGCCGTGCGGAAATATGCACACGAGCGTTTCGGAGTGTGTATATAACGTGCGGCGTCAAAGTAAAAATGTCTTCTCGCGTAAACAACGATCTTCGAATACCGGGATAAAAAGGAGAAGGAGAAAAAAATAATACGAGACGGCGATGATCGTTGATGCGGTCAAGAAACCGCTTTATTTTTTTTTCTCGCTTATTTTTTTATCCCTGGTATGCGATAATTCAAGCGGATTTCGCTCTCGGGAGGAAGAAAAATTGCCGCATCAAATAAATCTATTATAAATACGCGGGGATATATGAACTCGCGTATAATTATATATAGAATAAATTAAGAGGCGGATAAATAGAATTTTCAGCTTTTTCAATTTTATTCATTGTTTTTCTTACGGCGGCCGGCGTTTTATTATTTCGCTTCTGGTTCGACGTGGCTCAAACACTGCGAATCTATCCGTCTCTCTCTCTCCCACTCCCCCTAATAGACCTGCCTAACTATATATAAACGCGCGTTATAAATAAGTTCTTGCTGAATATATAATGTTGCCAGCAGACTGGTGGAGAGAAAGAGAGTAGAGAAATGCTCCAGTCGGTCCACGAGGAGAAACCAGTACCGACTTTACGTGTACTCGCCCGTGTATTTTCGTTTTAGGCCTCTTTTTCGCACGCTCTCCTCCTCATTTCCATCCATCCGTGAGCGAGCGCGCGTGTTTCGATTCGCGCGAGATACAACCCGGTCGTTGCTCTTTACCCGTCAGCCCGTTTTATTTTGTATTCCGCAACGCCTTTAAAACTTTTCAATCTCCCCCACTGGTCAGACTGCACACTCGGTTTAATTTAACCAATCGCTTTTTGGCGGTGGAATCGATTGTTTGCGCGAGCTTTTCGGTAACGAGATATCCTCAAACTCCGTGCCCTTTGTTCGATTTAAAAATAAGAGAAAGCCCGCTGTACGGGATTAAAATTCGCGCGTTTATATCCATCGATTGATTTTTGTTCTCGCACTGAGAAAATTGCTCGAATTCACTGCAACTTTATTCGAATATCGTCGATAAGGAATTGCGACGGTCGAATAAATGGTTTTCGAATGACTGTTATATATCGAATAACATTAACGTTCCGCGAATAATATTAATTCTATGTTATTGGACGTATTCGAACAAATAATTTGATTTTAGTGCGTGTTTCGATCAAGACATTCGAGCTTAACCCGAAATTCGAATTACTTTGATAACTCGGATTACCTGAGTAATCGCGCACCTCTCGGCCCCGTACGAGATTAGAATAATCATCCGCGCACGAGTACGGCTATACGCAGTCGTGGAGACCTCGCTCGGTTTCGTTGTAAAGGTACCGAGATACGAGAGAATCGAGAATGCCTTGATTTTGCATGCGTACACGCGGATATCTAACAGCACCGTGGAAAGTAAAGTGATTTTCCGGGAAATTGCTTTCGGGGGAGAAACTTCGCGTGAGCGAACACGCGCGTGGGAGATTTCGCATTAAGAGAATTAAACGAACCGAATTTTCCAAACTCGACATTTTCATAAATAATTTATCTCGCGAGTAATATGCCCTTTTCGCAATCCGCGGAAGGGCTCCATTCGTTACCGCGGAAAGCAAACTAGTTTTTCTCCTAATGAAAATTGATAGGGGAAATTTTCCGCCGCGATTCGATCGCTTTATTCGCGAGGTAGGCAGGAATTAGAAGGGGAAAAAGTTCGGATTTCTAGCAAAACCGACGACTTCGTTTATTTCGCTGGATTGGGTACGAGAAGGAGAGGACGAAATTTCGTGCCCTTGGGAATCAAATCCTGCAGTGGGTGCGCGTGCGAGATGCTGTCAGCGGGAGGAGAGAGAGAGAGAGAGAGAGAGAGAGAAATAGGGAAAAGGAACGTAAAGTGTTTTTCGGTGCTCCGCTGCTGATGAAACGCTATCTAAATCCACTTCCTCTTTCCTACTTCTCTCTCTCTTTTTCTCCCCATTTTAAAAGTGTCAATTTCAACGTTCGTTTGCTAGGAACTGGCGTCTCTCTTTGCCGTCAATTGACTCCACTCTATTCCATCTGGATGTATTTTTTTCAACGATCAAAAGTCGCGGTAACAAATATATTTCAATGAAAAATGATATTGCCTCGAATATGTTTGCATATTTTTGAAAATTCATCAATAATCCCCAATTACTGACCGAATCTGTTTGTTTTTCCATTCCCCGGCATGTAGAACGAGTCAATTATATTCAGATGAGAGATAATACTGTATCGACCGAATTTGATATTTTCGTTCTTGTTTTTGCAAAATCAGTGAAAATTCCCAATTAGCGATCCGGCGAGGATAGTCGATCGGTTTATAAGGCAGCACGAAACACCAATTAAAAGCCGACGAGGCACTATCGAACATCCTCCACGAACTCTTTTTCTCCTGACGGTAGCAATTTGCACGAGACGTGAGCGTTACCGTGAAAGATACACGGCCTTGTTCTCTTCGAACTTCGGTTACCCCGTGGGTTCGTTCGTGAATATTAAAATTATAAATTAAAGATATCCGAAATAATTTGTTTCGGCTTGAAATTGTAATTTGCTTTCGTGGAACGAATACGCTTCAACGTAGAAAACTATTGCTCGTAATGATAAATCATTTATGCTGGAGAACGCGTGTCGTTTGAATACAAAATTTTGGTGCAAATAATAACTGTTTCGAGATCAATAAATATTTATTTTTATGAACCGAGTGAATTTTTGAAAACCGAGAAGATTTATATCGAACAAATATTTCGTTAAAACATTCCAATGCTCAACTTTTTCTCTTCACTGAAATAGAACTCGTTTCCATCTTTTATTCTGTGCGAATTTAAAGAGGCGCGGAATGAAGTAAAGAGATAGACGATCTTATTCCTCTTATACCTTGAACTTACTAATGACTAAACGTTATTTTAATCGTCAATTATTAAACGAGCCGAGTCGCGGGATGATTAAACGCAACCTGAAAATAATCGTCCAAGTTTCCGAAGAGCGTTTCAGCGCTCGCTCCCCGGCTACCTGCCGGATTTGTATTATTCACGAGCTTTTTATTGCTATATTTCAGTGGTCTATATAGCGCATACATAGCTCTTCCACATCCTCCCGCAGTTCGCGTTATTCATGAATTCCGGATAACTGCTTCATTACGCACAGCGCGAGCGTTTATCGCGATCGTTTTCGACCGCCGAGAAGATTTTTCGCCGCTCTTCAGAAAACTCTTGCGACTTCAATCCGGTCCGCTGAAAGGAGGGAAAATTTGCAAAATGGACAGAAATACGTCTTCTCGTTATGAGCGATTATGTCTGATACGATTAAGAATCCCCATCGGGACCGCGGACATTTTTCTTATCTCGTTACACGCTGGCCTAATGCAAATGGCTTCTCGTTGAGAGACCGTGGAGAGTCCGAGGAAGGGGATGGAGAAAAAAATAAGAGATTCGACAAGAAACACTTTCCCTCCTCGCGGGGAATGCTTAATCGCACGAGAGGTGTACGACCCTTGCGTTGAATTTTTCACTACCGCCAACGCGATCCATCTTGCCAGGGACAGATGTCCCGTCGGTTATTTCACTTTCACGAGGGGTTTAGGATCCTCTGGATTAATTCTTGGGCTAGATTACATCCTCGGAGAAAAATCGAAATTAACCGCGATATGTACCGTGGGGGACCCTCGTCGTAGCCACTCTGACATTTATTCACGAATTTATCGCAGTCAAGATAGTCCAATTCTGCGATTTCAAACGACTGAAATAATTCAAGAAAGTTACTGCGAGATAGTGGGAAATGTGACTTTTTAATCGTTTCGTTAACAGAAGTTTGCGTTGAATTTTCAATTCGTGTGTATTCTGCAACTTTTCGAATTAACACGATTTACTTGTTGATTCCAAATGAAAAATATATCTCTCTGGCAGGGTTGACATTGTTTTACCGGAAAAAAGTTTTGCTCTAAATTTCGAAATAAAAATTGTTACCAAATAACACAATGTACGCTAGCCAAATTGACTGAAAAATTTAAATGGACCATTTCCAACAGCTGATCTATGTTGAATTTAACACTACACTCTCGACCGCTCTACTCTAGAGTCTCAAACGACTGAAATAACGAGAAAAAGTTAGCATAATGCTTGAAAGTTGAATGAACCCGAAAGGAAAAAAGTAAGCCAACGAGCGGGAGCTGCTTCTGTCGTTTTCGCGTACGAATTTTCTTTGTTTGGCGAAAACCGCGTCCGTTCCGTAACAATTGCCGCAGTGCAACGAGAGTCTCGTATTCAGGATCTCGCCCCCACCGATTTCTGCTATTGTCACGACGACTCGGGTTAATTTTCACCCCTTGAGTATTATTCACGGCACGCACACGCACGCGCCAAACTTCCGCGGCAAACGAGATCTCGCGATTCCGAATAATTATCGTTACGTCGCCTCCACTGTTGGTAAGGTAAAGCCCGGCTGAGTTATTCAAGACGGCAAGTTTGCTTGTTTCGTTCGTGCCCCGGCTCACTCGGGGGACTCCGTAGGAGACGGAGAATTTCATTATGAAATTTTTATAAGATTTTACCACCCCCTTATATATTTTATTAATAACGCGGGTTCGCGAGGTCATCGACGAGGATCTTGATTGTCGGCTACGGGGGGATGAAAACGAAAGGGAGAGTTGAGAACCGATCGGTATACCACATATACGGTGTCCCGTATTGGAAAAACCACTCGTGCAGTTTTCCATTTTCGAATTTTGGCAAAGGAATCGAATCGCGCGATTCTCGGACGGGAAAACGCTGACCAGAGTCGATTTGTAATTCAATACGGACCGTCCGAATAATTTATCGCTGAAATCTCTTCTAGTCTGAGATTTACGGACTCGGGTGGATTGATTATAATGGAACACCTTGTATAGCGGAAAACCGTCACGAATTCCGATCTTATGGCAAGCATGCCGATAACTTTCGGTATCCTCACGCGATATTATCCATCCCGCCTCTACCCCTTCCCTTTGCTCCAAAGGTGGTGAATTTCTCGCGTGTGTCGTGAGGTCCCCTTATACAGGGTGTCTGATAACTACCCTCCGAAATTATACTGGCGGAAAGGGGAGCACAAGCCGAATAAGAAAATATTTTTCTCATCTCGATTGGATAATCGGTTAAAG